>SKCR01015511.1:0-100425 GCA_019454045.1 Zanthoxylum bungeanum
GTGCCCAACTCTTGGTATTTTGTATGGAGATCCCGTGGGGGCTTCGCGATGCCAGACTTGATCGTTTCTGTATTTTTAGCCTTCTCGCGTGCTTCCGATGCGTCTGTAAGGTCCCAAAACAAGTACAATTGCTCCAAGATCCATGTTCTAATGCTTCCTATCAATCAAACATAAAACAAATTATAAAATACATTAAATAACATGAAATATAACAAAATTATAAGCTAATAATGCCTGAATACGTGTGTATATACCGCACTTATCAAGATCCATCAACATGACACGACCTTGACATGTCCGAGCGACAGCAGCATTCAGGTAAGCCTGTATACATTAATTTAGTCCCAGACAAAAAATTCTTTCCAAGTCAAGGACTCATTGGCTTATAGAGTATGAAACAAACTGTACAGGCCAAATTTGGGCCCATGGGGAAAAATCATCTTTTCACTTTGGAACCAAATTCAAATGAAGCCCAAAATGGTAATTCGGCCCGAAAGACTTTAAACTGTTGATAAGGCCCGAATTATAGACAAGTCACATTGTAGGCATTGTGTTTTTACACATTAGCCCAATGATGAGTCTCATATGGAGGCAACTACCTCTTTAGTCATGAAAGTCGCGGGAAACAGACGTTAGAAGGGTAAAGTTGGAAAATAGAAATTTTGATGGATTTAATCTCGTTGTTTGAGCTTCGGTTGCTTGTTGGACTTCCGTTTCAAAGCTTATCTTAGGCCCAAAACCCCACAAACTACTTACCAAACCCAAACCAAACCCAAAATACCCAAGCCCACCAAGCCAAGCCAAACCCACGCCCATGAGACACCATTCACGCCCATACCCTTCCTAAATAGCCAAAATCACATTTAACACATGCCTAAATCAAGTCAAATCCCTTCCTAATTAAAAAAATCAAATCAAATCCCTACCAAATCAAATCCAATCACCACCCCAAATAAGGAGATCTATTCCTTATGAAGAACCAATTAGGAGATTCTTTCCTATTCAAATTAGGAAAGTCTTCTCTCTTTGCCTATAAAAGAGGCCTTCACCCCCATTCAAACGCTAGCACACATACTTCCCCAAGCACGTCCCAACATTTTCTCAAGCCTCCTTGCACGTCCAAAAAACCTCCTTGAAGCCTCCATTTCGAATCATTAAACCTAAGCACCCTCCATTGCCGCATCTTTCATCCTTCACCAACACCCTTCACGCTTAAGCCCCTTTCACTGCCCTCCATTGCCGAATTTTAGTCACCATTCACAGCCCTAAAACACACCAAAATAATCCTCAAATAAAGCCCTAAAGTCGCACTAAACACTCTCCAAACACAGCCCCATTCGCAGCCCCAAAACAGTCCCCAAAAACGCCCCCACTGCACCTTGAACTGCCGCATCTTCACCTTCTGTTCTGGTCCGTTTTGGCTGCGGCTTTAGCCAGAAAAACAGCCCTAAAATCACCTAGAAAAACCCCCAAAAAAACTCTATAAAGTTTCCTAAAAAATCTCCACAAACGCACCTCCCTAAGCCTTCAAAATCACCCAAAACAGTTCGCTAAACCACCAAGACAGTGACCTGAAACGTAGCAGCGAAACGGACTTGAAACAGCAGCCCGAACAGCAAAACAGCGAGGAAAGACGTTGAGTTGGTGAACTAAAAGAGTAGCGGATCATTCACCCTTCTAACGGACGTGTAACGTCCTTTCTAGACGACAAAAGATGTTAGACCTGAGGGCACCTTTCTACTTATCTTCTATATTTTTGTTTTATTTATTTTGATATATAATTGCATGAGAGTCATTGAAGCATGATGTGATTGTTGGATGAGCGGGATATGTGTTCTCTTTTGTGGTATATCGGATGGAAACCCGGACGTAAATTCCATAGCCGATTCCGAATGGACGGTAGTATGGTCTGCACTCGGGATACAATGCCACGTACCACTTAAGATACACGTATCTCGTCTCATCCTAATTTGTATTTGAGCATGTTATAGTCTTTAGGTTATATGTTTATTATTTAAAGCATGGTTTAATTTAGTTTGTTATTTATTTGTTAAAGCATGTTTAGGTTGTTCATTATGCATGCTCTTAGTTTATGATGCGTTTGGGTAATGATTTATACATGTTGATTTAATGGTTCAATATGCTTGTGTGTTACATTGCGTGAAATTATTTGGATGAAAGCATGTTAGATCTAAGTACCCTTGAGCATGAATGATGAATATATTCGGTTAGTTTATTGCACAAATTATATCATCACAAGTGACATAAGTAAGGGACCATTCCGAACCCAACGGTTTGAGGTCTTCCCTTGCGAGGGGTGAGTGCGGCCTTAAATCTTTGTCCCGGTTCACACCGGGTGGCGACTCCATGTAATTTCGTACTTCCCAACTAGGCCGCGAGCCTAGAACAGCGTCGCCGATTTCTGTTGTCTACAGTCTAGCGACTCCACTGGGGATAGAGAATCGGCCCCGAAATCATGTCTTGTGATGTGTATAATTTGTGCATTAGTTGACCATTTCTATAGTGGGTTGAAGGGCTTAATCAAAGGCTTTGTTGAAGCTAGGTGATGGTTGGGTGTCTTCCTTCACTCACTACCATTCGGGGAAAAGCTGTGAAGGCACCTAGATAATCATCACTTGTAGCTCGTTTTGACAGACTAGTTTGGAGGACTCGTTGTTTATTCCTGACACTAAGCGATAAGAGCCTAAGGGGCTTGGGTACTTAGAGAGCCTCGCTCCACCCTCCCTCTGGGGATCTACAACGGAAATCCATTCAACAGTTAGTCACACGCCATAACTCATTGGCACGTACCGTAAGGTATAAAAAAGGTACGTTCACTTGGTCGCTTGAACCCTTCAGTGGGGAGTCCTAGTTATGGGCAAACCTTCGTCAGCGAGAGCCTTTGTCCGCGCCCCGTGAACCCACTTATGAAACTTAGCCTTGAAAGAACCGGTAGTTATTTATTTTATGTTTGTGTGTTGGACCGCCGTCATTTGGATCCAGTTGGACCTTTTGTCAAAAGATGTGAACTTGTTGGGCCATTTAAACTGGGGCAAGTTTGTGTCCTTTGACAGTTGGGCCAAAAGCTTCTAAAATACCGATGGGCCACTTTGTGAATGGGCCTTTTATCATTTGAAGTTATTTAGCCGTATCATTGTAAAGTGCGAACCTGTTGGGCCTTTTCAACTGGGACAAGTTTGCACCACGCGATGGTGTGATTAAATACTTTAAAATGATAATGGGCCAAGTAGTTTAAAATTTCCTTTTATATTTTTATCTATTACATGCATCGCACACATATGCACTGACACATGGCCTTAAGAGAGGCAACATAGATTCCCGTTGGGTTAGAGAAGAGGGCAGATTAGTCAAACGACCATCAACAAATATGAGTGAATCAGTCAACGAGGGGTCTAGAATGGAGTAGATGGAAGCTAACTTCGCCAAGATGACTGAACAAATGCAAACTCTGACTGCTGCCATGTCTAATATGGCTGTGCCCCGCGCTGCGGGAGGATCTGAGAATGAGAGGCGGGAGAGCCCTCCGAGTGGAGTGAACGATGATACTCCAGTATTTGATGATGATCTGGCTGACTATGCCGCGGTAGGATAGCCGGAACTCAGGCTGAAATGCAAAGGCTCTGTGATCAGATGGAGTCTGTTACCCGTAAGCTGATGGGGAAGCATGAGGATCTACTGGATTATGATTCAATGACCTTTGAGGAGCAGTTGCCCGTACAATTCAAGATGCCTGACATCGTAAATTTTAATGGGAATGGGGACCCGAGGGTCCATTTGTGACAATATGTCTCGGTGATGAGTTCAGTTGGCCTATCTCAGTGCCAGGTCCAGAAAATGTTCGGAATGTCACTCGAGGGTGCACTTGTGGTTTGGTATCATAGCCTTGAGAAGAAGGTTAAAGAAGATTGGAGGGAGTTGGCTGATGCCTTCTTGAAGCAGTATGTAACTGACTTAGAGATCGACTTGTCGCTCCGTGACTTGGAGAATACTAAGCAGAAGCCTGAGGAGAGCTTTAAGGAGTATGTTGACCGCTGGAGAAGCCAACTCTTGAAAATGCAGACCAGGCCTTCCGAGAAAGATCAGATCAAGATGATCATCAAGGGGACTAAGCCCTCGATTTATGGTAAGCTCAGAAGGATGACATCGATGATTGCAGACTTCCGCCAGTTGAGGGAGACTGTAATGGATATTGAAGAGGAGGAGGTTGAGAACAGAAAGTTCTATAGTTTGAGCAGGAGGACTGTCGGATGATCCCCAGGTGCTAAGCTTGTTACTGCAGAGGTTGCGACCATAAGGAATAGGCATTTTTCTAACTTGGGCAGACCTTTTTCTAAGGTACTGGAGAATCTACTGAGGCAAGGGCTTTTAAGCCCCTAGAACCAAACCACACCACTCCCAAATCCTCCCCCCCGTCAAACCTAAATGAGTCGTTTCGTGCCATTTCCATTTTCACCAAAGCCTGGCCAGGACAACCGACAGCTGTGCCCGTCTTCGCCATGAAGTCCAAGACCTAATAGACTCCCGAAAGATCCCTGACCCTGAAAAAGAACAACCAAACACTCACCGCAATCCTCTACCCATACCCAATTATCACTCTATTCCCCCACCTACTTACATGATCAACTCTGGCCTACCAGAAGACCTTGTCCTCCAAACCTTTGACCAAACAGCCTTTTGCCTCGGTATTTGGGACAGTAATAGTGAAGATGAGGCGGAACAAAAGAATGATTTCTGGGAAGACTTCTCAAGTGGTGGTGAGGAAGAAGAAGTAAAAGGTATGACCCGGAGTGGGCGCTTTTACAATGATACTGTTGAAAAGGGGAAGGAAGCACTAACAGATGGCCGAGAAGTGGTTGAGAATACTGAGCCTGTCGAAGGAGATGTGGTGTTGAGGCAACTGAAGAAGACCCGAGCACACTTAAGTATGTGGGAGTTGTTATGTGCATCTGGAGAGCACAGGCGGGCCATGGTAGAGGCTCTGAGCAAAATAGTGGTAACCGAGGATGCTAATCCGGTAATGTTTGTGGGGTCAGTGCAGAAAGAGGCTCAACATATTACTTTCTCTGATGAAGAATTCCCGGCTGAAGGGAGAAACCACAACAGGCCTCTTTTTATCCGAGCTGAGGTAAGGGGCAAAAAGACTTCTTGTGTGATGGTGGACGATGGCTCTTCCATCAATGTGTGCCCATTGAAAATTCTGGCAAGGCTGGGTATTAAGCCAACTGAGTTGAGCCCTTCTAACATGACTATCAAAGCCTATGATGATAGTAAACGAGGAGTCGAAGGTACTTTGTTGCAATGGTCAAGGTTGGCCCAGTAGAGGATGAAGTTGAATTTACAGTGTTGGACATCCCAGCCACATTTGCCTTATTGTTGGGAAGGCCTTGGTTTCACGGGCTTGGAGGGGTGCCATCTACTCTACATCAGATGATTAAGTTCCCATATGGAGGGGAAATTATCACCATACGAGCTGAAGCGGATAACGCTGTAGCCACCTTGGAAATACAACCTTTTATGAGGTTCCAAGTGTCGGTGACTTTTGAGGAGTGGGTGGATCACAAGGTAGCCCGGATTATGGAAAAGATGAGATTTGAGCCAGGCCAAGGTTCGAGACTACCGGACTTCAAGGGGCAGAATACTCGGAAGGGCTTGGGATACCGTTCTGATGATGACAAGCCAAAAGCCAAGAAAAGGGGTGAAGTTGATGGAATGCTTCGTCAAAGCATCGGGGTATCAAGGAGAGCCTGAACCTGTAGAAGTGAACGGGATTGTTGTGCCAGGGTTTGAGATCTTCCAGGACATGTTGGGAGAAAATCCGCTGGCTAAAGAAATGAAGAAAGAAGTGGGGAAGAAGAACTTATGAAGTTGGAGACCCTGACTCTCGAAGAAGAAGAAACCTGAGAAGGATTCTGTTGAAGAGGGAGAAATATCTGTAGAGGATGAGGATATTTTCCTTCCAGATTTGTTTGAATGTACTCCTTTTGTCATTGGCAATAAAGACAATAATTTTGCTTACTTAACTGAGTCTCCACTTTCTAACTTGCATGACTTAAGCATATTTGATATCAACTCCGTCAAAACAAATACATTCAACCTCGGTACGCCTGAGAGCCCCAAGGAAATCTTGATTGGAGTGAAGTTACCCGAGCGGAAGCGGAAAAACTTAGAAGAGATATTGATTAAATATGCAAAGTGTTTGCTTGGTCTTACGAAGACATGCCTGGGGTCGATCGAAATATTGCCCAGCATGCGATACCAACATATCCGAATATGAAGCCATGTGAAGCAAAAGCTCCGACGGATGAGAGAACCCGAATGGGCCGAGAAGGTCATAGAGGAAGTTAAGAAGCAAATAGATGTGGGATTCCTGGAAGTAGTGAAATACCCCGAGTGGTTGGCCAACATCGTGCCTGTGCCGAAGAAAGATGGCAAAGTCAGAATGTGTGTTGACTATAGAAATCTTAACAAGGCATGCCCGAAGGATGATTTTCCTTTACCGCATATAGATGTGCTTGTAGATAGTGCGGCGTTGTCTGCCATGTACTCATTTGCGGATGGGTTCTCAAGATACAATCAAGTGCTCATGGCCGAAGAAGATAAGCACAAGACCGCCTTTGTTACAAAATGGGGTACTACTGCTATAAGGTGATGCCATTTGGGCTTAAGAATGCTGGAGCCACTTATCAACGGATGGCCACTACTTTGTTTCATGACTTAATGCATAAGGAATTGAAGTATATGTAGATGACATGATGGTCAAGTCAGAGACAAGAGACGGGCATATAGAAGCGTTGGAAAAGTTCCTTGAATGAGTGGACAAGTACAACTTGCGGTTGAATCCTAAGAAGTGTGTATTCGGAGTAACGTCGGGTAAACTACTCGGACCACACAGTGGGAATGGGTGGAATAGAAGTGGATCCTGAAAAGATCAAGGCTATTACAGAAATGCCGGCACCAAAGACAGAGAAGAAGTCAGAGCCTTCCTAGGGAAAATCCAGTATATCAGTCGGTTCATTGCCAAGCTGACGTCAGTATGTGAGCCCATATTCAAGTTGTTGAGGAAAGATCAGCCGGTAAAGTGGAACGAAAAGTGTCAGGAAGCATTTGACAGGATAAGGGAATATTTGGTGAAACCTCCCGTCCTGAGACCTCCGAAACAGGGCATACCTTTGGTGCTTTATTTGGCTATTGAACCCGAAGCGCTGGGGGCGATGATGGTACAAGCCGATGAGACAGGAGTTGAGCACACCATCTACTACCTCAGTAAGAAGCTACTTCCGTACGAAGCTCGCTATCAGGAAGTGGAGAAGATTTGTCTAGCAGTAGTATGGGCGTCCAGAAAATTATGCCACTACTTCCAGTCTTACAAGATCCAAGTGGTCGCAAAGGATAATCCATTGAAGTATCTGCATTTGGTACCTTCACTAGTTGGAAAATTGGGCAGATGGTTGGTACTGCTGACAGAATTTGATATTGAGTATCTCACTTCCAAGGTAATCAAAGGGCGAGCCGTGGCAGAATTCTTAGCCTTGCAACCTGTTGAAGGGGATCAGTACAAGTTTGAGTTCCCCGACGAAGAAATCCAAGCTATAGCAGTTCAAGGTTGGAAGATGTATTTTGATGGAGCAGTGAACTGCAAAGGAGCCGGAATTGGTATTGTAATAGTAACCCCTGGGGGAGAAACTTTGCCTATGGCCAAAAGGCTAACATTCAGGTAACTAAAACATGGCTGAATATGAAGCATGTACATTTGGGTTACTGCATTGAAGCCTTGAGAGCTACAAACGTGGAGGTTTATGGAGACTCATGTTGGTAATGATCCGACAGATGGAAGGAGAATGGGAGTTAAAGGAAGAACGGTTGAAGCCGTACTTATTCCACCTCAGAACCTAGCACAGGCCATCCCTAACTGCAAATTTCAGCACTTGCCTCGGGAAGAAAATCAGATGGCAGATGCATTGGCGACGTAGCCGCAACCTGGGAGAATCCAGAGAAATTGGTGATGAGACCACTTGTGTTGACAACGGCCAGCAAACCGGTTTATGAGATAGAGAGGATCTTGGCAGTAGGGGTCGATGACGGAAAACCTTGGTATCATGATATTCAAAGGTATCTGGAACATAGGGAATTCCCAGAGGAAGTGAGCAGAAAAAGACAGAATCGCCATTCAGAAGTTGGCTGCTCAATATGTGAGTCTGAAGGGAGAACTCTACAAGAGGCAAGCGAATAGTGTTCAGCTGAAATGCTTGAGAAAGGAAGAAGCTCAGAAGATAATGGATGAGTGGCATGCTGGTGTCTGTGGACCGCATATGAACGGATTGAACTTGTCCCGCAAGATTGTGAGACAAGGCTTTTACTGGTCAACCATGGAAGCCGACTGCGCGAAGCTGGTAAAGCACTGTCATGATTGTCAAGCGCATGTGAATTTGAATCATTTGCCGCATACAGAATTGCACGGGTTGTCAGAACCGTGGCCTTTCTCAGCATGGGGAATTGATATGATTGGAGAGATTCGGCCGAATGTGTCAAACAGACATCGCTTTATAGTGGTAGCGGTGGACTACTTCTCGAAATGGGTAGAAGCCGAGTCATTCCGCAATGTCACGGCAAAATAGATGGCTAAGTTCTTAGCCCGGAATCTCATATGCCGGTATGGTATGCCGCATCACGTGGTTACGAACAATGGAGTCCAGTTTCAGGGAGAGACCAAGGCAATGTTACAGAGGTATGGGATAGGTCATCATAAGTCTTCACCATACAGCCGCAGGCTAATGGAGCAGTTGAGGCAGCCAACAAGACAATAAAGACGATTCTGGTGAAGATGACGGAGAATTACAAAGACTGGGCTGATAAGCTGCCGTATGCCCTGTGGGAGTACAGAACATCTGTGAGGACGGCGACCGGAGCTACGCCTTACTCTTTAGTCTATGGAATGGAAGCGGTACTGCCGGTGGAAGTTGAGATACAGTCCATGTGGGTGTTAGCAGAAGTAGAATTTCCTGAACGAGAATGGACCTCGCAGAGGTTTGAGTAGTTAGCATTGAGGGATGAGAAGAGGATGAAGTCCTTGCATCACATGCAAATATATCATATGAGGTTGGCCCGAGCATTTAATAAGAAGGTGCATCCTACCAAGATCAAGAAATGTGATCTGGTACTTAAGCAGTCAAAGCCGTCGATGACAGACCCAAGAGGGAAGTTCATACCAAATTGGGAAGGACCATACGTTGTTCAGAAGGTAATGGGAAATGGAGCAGTGAGACTGTCGGACTTGGAAGGGAATGAGTTCACCGAGCTGATCAATGTTGACAGATTGAAGTTGTATTTTGCCTGAGGGACAGAAGACTGGATAGTCACCCGCAGAAGACCTAACCCAACAGGATAAAGAGAACTCATGCATGCATGCACACATATAACCCATTATTGCATTCCCATTTTTTTGCGTGTTTTGTGTTTTTGTTTTATATTCACAGGTATCAAAGAATAAAAGAGAAAGCGGAAGATAAGCCAATCAGAAACAGCGAAAAACTATATTGAATTTGGGAAGAAATCCTAGGGCTGAGGTCCACATCGGTGTTAAGATTCAGATGGTAATCTGAGGGTTAAAGCCCATTTCGAGTTTGAATTTCGGGTATGGATCCCGGGGGCGAAGCCCACATGGTCAGCAGTAAAGAGGAAGAATTCCTTAGAGTGAGTGAGTGAGTGAGTAAAAAAAAAAGAGTGAGAGAGAAGTCTTTGATGGTTAAACATATGTCCGGTGATGACATTGTGTGCTGTAGGGAGAAGCCTTAGAAGCGAGAAGCGCGAGACGCGCTCTTATCCGGTATTCTAAATGGATTGATCTCGGCTGGACTCATGAAGCACTTGATAAAGGTATCTCAATAGTAGAAGTCTGAGCGGTTGATGAGATGACTAGTTAAAGCGATGGTGGATCGGTGAATGACCGTTTGCCTGGATGTCCACACTAATTTGCTTTTGCTACGATACATGATATGGTTGGAAAATAAAGAAAGAAAGTCTCTACAATGAAAAGAAAATAAATAGACCGCCTATAACCAATAAGCGTGAAGCTACCCATGGGCGAGTATTAGGACCACTATGAGGAGAAATGCTACCTTAAAGGGTAGGTGTGTCAAGAAAAGAAAAAGAAAAAAAAAGAGAAAAGAAAAAGAAAAAAATGAAAGTACAAGATGAAAAGAAAGAGACGATGCAATAAAAGAAGACCATATCATGTTGAGTATGCTACAGTAATCACAGAATGTGACCCAGACATCCAAGTTAGTTAGACCCACTGATCTGATTCTCCGAAGCGAAATCATCGAGTTGGCTGACTTAAGGAATAAGGTGCGAAGGAGCCTTAGCACACACACACACTAGGAGTCTAATTCAGATCACCCATTCAGAGGATTGGGTTTGAGTATGTCGAGTACTTTGAAGATTCTTTGGCTTTGACGTGAAGCATCCATTGAGGACAAAAATATGTTTAGCTATCAAGATTATCTCGAAGAGAGGCACTACAGTGTGCAAAATAGCGAATCGACATCAGTAGTAGACTTGCCGGGTATGGCATTCAGGGGGCGAGGCCCACATTAGGTTCAGTATCAGTTTGCCAGGTATGGCATTCTGGGGGCGAGGCCCACATCAGTCCAGCATCAGCTTCTGTCGGGTATGGCATTCTGGGGGCGAGGCCCACATTAGATCAACATCAGTAACAGACTTACCGGGTATGGCATTCAGGGGGCGAGGCCCACATTAGGTTCAGTATCAGATCTGCCGGGTATGGCATTCTGCGGGCGAGGCCCACATTGGTTCAAATCAGTTTCTGCCAGGGACGGCACTCCGGATATGGAGATATCAGATTATTTTTGCCAAGTACGGCACTCCGGGTATGGAGATATCACAGCTGCGACACCCTAGGTACGGGGTTAGCACTCAGACATTTGTGGCTTCTAGGTACGGAGACGTCACTGCGACACCCTAGGTGGGGTTAACATTCAGACATTTGTGGCTCTCTAGGTACGGAGACGTCACCGCGATACCCTAGGTACGGGGTTAGCATTCAGACATTTGTGGCACTCTAGGTATGGAGGCGTCACTGCGACACCCTAGGTACGGGGTTAGCACTCAGACATTTGTGGCTCTCTAGGTACGGAGACGTCACCGCGACACCCTAGGTACGGGGTTAGCATCAGACATTTGTGGCACTCTAAGTACGGAGGCATCACTGCAACACCCTAGGTACGGGCTTAGCATTCAGACATTTGTGGCTCTCTAGGTACGAAGACGTCACCGCGACACCCTAGGTACGGGGTTAGCATTCAGATGTTTATGGCACTCTAGGTACAGAGGCGTCACTGCGACAACCTAGGTACGGGGTTAGCATTCAGACCACAGCGACGCCCTAGGTACGGGGTTAGCACGCCAGGTACGGCATGTGGACTATTCAGATATTTCTGGCTCTCTAGGTACGGAGACGTCACTGCGACACCCTAGGTACGGGGTTAGCATCCAGACAACCAACATCATCACTGCGGCACTCTAGGTACGGAGACGCAACCCCGACGCCCTAGGTACGGGGTTTAGCATTATCAATTCAGCACAGCAGGCAGACCAGGTGACAGCTGGCGAGCCAGGTAAGTAAAAATGCATTGCACGTACTTTGATATGATTGTCATTGTCACACACTGCACAAGTCCCATCAAAGTGGGGGCGACAGTAGGCATTGTATTTTTACACATTAGCCCAATGATGAGTCTCATATGGAGGCAACTACCTCTTTAGTCATGAAAGTCGCGGGAAACAGACGTTGGAAGGGTAAAGTTTGAAAATAGAAATTTTGATGGATTTAATCTCGTTGTTTGAGCTTCGGTTGCTTGTTGGACTTCCGTTTCAAAGCTAACTTTAGGCCCAAAACCCCACAAACTACTTACCAAACCCAAACCAAACCCAAAATACCCAAGCCCACCAAGCCAAGCCAAACCCACGCCTATGAGACACCATTCACGCCCATAGCCTTCCTAAATAGCCAAAATCACATTTAACACATGCCTAAATCAAGTCAAATCCCTTCCTAATTAAAAGAAATCAAATCAAATCCCTACCAAATCAAATCCAATCACCACCCCAAATAAGGAGATCTATTCCTTATGAAGAACCAACTAGGAGATTCTTTCCTATTCAAATTAGGAAAGTCTTCTCTCTTTGCCTATAAAAAGAGGCCTTCACCCCCATTCAAACGCTAGCACACATACTTCCCCAAGCACGTCCCAAACATTTTCTCAAGCCTCCTTGCACGTCCAAAAACCTCCTTGAAGCCTCCATTTCCGAATCATTAAACCTAAGCACCCTCCATTGCCGCATCTTTCATCCTTCACCAACACCCTTCACGCCTAAGCCCCTTTCACTGCCCTCCATTGCCGAATTTTAGTCACCATTCACAGCCCTAAAACACACCAAAATAATCCTCAAATAAAGCCCTAAAGTCGCACTAAACACTCTCCAAACACAGCCCCATTCGCAGCCCCAAAACAGTCCCCAAAAAACGCCCCCACTGCACCTTGAACTGCCGCATCTTCACCTTCTGTTCTGGTCAGTTTTGGATGCGGCTTTAGCCAGCAAAACAGCCCTAAAATCACCTAGAAAACCCCCCAAAAAACTCTATAAATTTTCCCTAAAAAATCTCCACAAACGCACCTCCCTAAGCCTTCAAAATCACCCAAAACAGTTCGCTAAACCACCAAGACAGTGACCTGAAACGTAGCAGCGAAACGGACTTGAAACAGCAGCCCGAACAGCAAAACAGCGAGGAAAGACGTTGAGTTGGTGAACTAAAAGAGTAGCGGATCATTCACCCTTCTAACGGACGTGTAACGCCCTTTCTTATACGACAAAAGATGTTAGACCTGAGGGCACCTTTCTACTTATCTTCTATATTTTTGTTTTATTTATTTTGATATATAATTGCATGAGAGTCATTTGAAGCATGATGTGATTGTTGGATGAGCGGGATATGTGTTCTCTTTTGTGGTATATCGGATGGAAACCCGGACGTAAATTCCATAGCCGATTCCGAATGGACGGTAGTATGGTCTGCACTCGGGATACAATGCCACGTACCATTTAAGATACACATATCTCGTCTCATCCTAATTTGTATTTGAGCATCTTATAGTCTTTAGGTTATATGTTTATTATTTAAAGCATGGTTTAATTTAGTTTGTTATTTATTTGTTAAAGCATGTTTAGGTTGTTCATTATGCATGTTCTTAGTTTATGATGCGTTTGGGTAATGATTTATACATGTTGATTTAATGGTTCAATATGCTTGTTGTGTTACATTGCGTGAAATTATTTGGATGAAAGCATGTTAGATCTAAGTACCCTTGAGCATGAATGATGAATATATTCGGTTAGTTTATTGCACAAATTATATCATCATAAGTTACATAAGTAAGAGACCATTCCGAACCCAACGGTTTGAGGTCTTCCCTTGCGAGGGGTGAGTGCGGCCTTAAATCTTTGTCCCGGTTCACACCGGGTGGCGACTCCATGTTATTTCGTACTTCCCAACTAGGCCGCGAGCCTAGAACAACGTCGCTGATTTCTGTTGTCTACACACATGTATCCCCCTAAAATCTCAATTGCCATATCCATTTTTTCCCAACAAAAATACCAATGCCATATTCAAATATTCTTCATCACCGAAAGCTTAGATCTTGAACACGTTGTGGGTCCCGCCTCTATAAAATATAGCCACTGTACTAACTAAAAAGGTAATACCCATCAACCTATAAATATAAGCATAACTCAAAAGTACAGGTCATTAAAGTCCCAACACTCTTACTTAAGCTCTCAAAACCTCTCACTCTCTAAACACCGGCTCACCGCCCTCACGACTGCCCACAGAGATCAAGGTAACCTCAGACATTGCTATTTCTTATTTATCGCTTGTCTTTACTACTGTCTTGAGCGTCGGAGTGCCTATGGCACCCACCACACTGGTGGGTAGAGACTCATTGTTCACTCTACCGTTGTTTTGCAGGATCGCTAGTGACCCATCATATAAAATCCTGATTGTGGACCTCATGAGGAATCTAGTGTCCATAGTTTCTATCTTATTATTGATGCAAAATGAGATCTCGTGATATATTTCGTGCCAAAACTCTATCTGCAAAAATTTATAGATGTGAGTATAGAGTTTTGATTTAAATACATTTGAATATGTTCCATGTTGAGGTGGGATGATCACATCGCATGACTGGCTTGTATTTAAATCAAAACTCTGTACTCACATCTATAACTTTTTGGAATAAATGCTTGCTTCTTCTCTCAGCAAAAACATAAATGAAAAAGTTTTCACAGAGCTTGTTTTGTCTCTCACGACAAATGAAGAAAAAAGAATGATTTTTTTCTCAGAATTAGCTCCATTTTTCACGGCTATGAAGGAAAATGAAAATGGTTTTGTGTTTTTGATTTGATTTGTTTATTTTGAAAAATAATTTTAAAATTAATATTGTAACATAAACTATACCACATAAACTAAAGTATCAAACTAGGTCTTCCGAGACCTAACCATCCCTGAGACTTATTACCCTAATGTCCTAAACTGAAAATTAAGCAAAACATGGTTCCTTGTCACATGAGTCACCATCATGGATCTGAGGCACAACCATCAACCACTAGATAAGAAAATTCTTCAAAATGATGATCACTTGCACCACATGAAACAGTGAACCTAAGCCCAATAAGAAATTTTCATGCATGAATACAATGATGTTTCTTATAAAAATGCAATCCATTGAAAACTTCGGTTCTAATACAAACCATTACCATTTGATAAATCATTTAAATAAAAGGGCTTTTGGCCTTGGTATACGCTATAGGGCAACCGATTGGGATTCTGATGTTCTACTTTAGAACATATTTAACCATTACCATTAATGGTTCCTTTAACAGTAATCTTTACCAAAACATTACCATAGGTAATCCTTTACCAAATCATTATCATAAGTAATCCTTTAGCAAGTCATTGCCATAGGCAATCCTTTACCATTAACCTTTACCAAAATATTACAATACGTAATCCTTTCCGAATTATTACCACAAGTAACCCATCACTATTATCCTTTACCAAAACATTACAATAGGTAATCCTTTATGGAATCATTACCATATGTAACACATTACCATTAACCTTTACTAAAACATTACCATAGGTAATCCATTAACGAATCATTACCATAAGTAACCCATTACCATTAACATTTACCATGTACCCTCCCCAGTGGCAATTATACCAAGTCCGCCTTAAAATTCATTTCAAACCATTTCCAGTAAAAAATTAAAACCATGACGTTATACATTTTGAGCAATAACTCCAATTTTTTTACGCGTTAAGGGTTTCCCCTACGCATACCCATGGGTTGCAGAGACCCATGAGTCATGCTCTTACGATGGGCGATGACTGGCACCGCCACTTCTGGAATGAATCTTGTGGTGCCTTGAGTGCAGTCGTACCTAGTTGTCGTGGTTCGCTGGATCGAAGCCGAGAAGTCCCGCTGATACGTGCATTCTTCACCTCCGTTAGTAGTTCAAACGACCGTCATTCACGTTTGTACCAGTGCGGTTGAGCTTCCCTCATTGTCAGCTTCCCGTCGGTGAGCACATCATTGCGATTGGTGGCCGGTGTCTTCAGTTGGGCGTCAATGAATAGTGACGGTAATGAACAGTTCTCATGAATAGTGTTTAAGGTTTTCTTCTGATTTATTTTAGGGTTTCATGAAATAATATGAACCCCGTCCTTTTTTTTATATTAGAAAATTTGTGTTATTGTTAGGGATATGCCCTAGACCAACTTATGGATGGGCTATATGTACATGTATTTGTAATATTTTTCATTAATTAATAAATGGAAATCTTTATTATACGTGTCTTACATAAATTATATGAATCATCAAACATTGTAATAAAGCCCTTGGAGTAATAAGATGATGGCTTCCACGCCTTATGAGAATCATTACTCTCAAACTTTCCTAGTCATAGTTTTGTGAATAATCTGGGCGTTCACAAAGCGGAGAGACTAGCATGATGATATGATCTGCCCTTAATTGGGTAGCCGATCTCATAGGCTACTAGAGGAGATCCGTCCGCTTAGTGTATAACTTGGATGCATGAGTTGCTCGTGTCCATCGAACTGACCGCAGAAAGTTTTCACATGGAGTGTTTATCCCATGTGTCTGTGAGAACTTTCATGTATCGATTGTATGACTAGTCCTTAGACTTGAGGTCTTTACAATTTTATGTGTGGATCAAATAACTTTGACATTCTGCTTCATCGGTTCAAAAGATCCGGTCATAAGGGTATGATTGGGTCATTTGTTGAAACATATGAAGTTTGTAAAGATACAACAGAGAATCGAAACTCTCTCGGATAATATTTTCTTATAAGAGTAGTATTCCAGTTCGCGGGTTGATATGTGTGATCAGTGCTTGAGATTGTGGCCGCGGCGGAAGAATCATGTGAGATTCTTGGGTTAGCACAATTCATGACACTATCAACATCATACTTTTGACTATATGGGTAGACACTTTCCATACCCTAGGTCAAACGGTGGGGATACAATGAGGCGATGGACCGTATCATATGTAAAATTCATACATAATGGGTATATATATCTTTCCTTCTCATTTGGGGGCCTCGGCATGTTGCTAGATGTCAACCTTGGTCATTGAAATCGAACGACCATCTGATCAGAGGATAATTTAGGTTCAATTAAATTATCACGATTCATTTAATGTCCAACTTGAGGGGAACCCAAAATGTCACACACAACAAAGTCAAAATCAATGGTTAACAGTGCACAGTACAAATTAACAGTATATATGATTGATGTAGGAATTGTTCATGAATGGTTCAATGTGTTTAATTATTGAACAGATCATTTATGAGGTTCCAAAGTGGCTTAGGGATTGGTGAATGACGATAGGGGCACTTTGGGAATTGGAATAAATAAATAAATAAATAAAAAGAGTTAATAGTAACATGAATAGTAATGTGAATAGTAATATGAATAGTACTTTTTTTATTTGTTATTTGTTTTGAATTCCAATTCGGCCCAAACTCTTATTAGGGTTTTATAATCTCATTAAACCACTAAATTAAGATCCAATGGCTAAGATTAAATTAGCATTTATCCCACATCAGATTCTTAATTAATTTTGTTGTCTTTGAAGCACCTATATAAACCCAATGAATTCTTTACAATTTTTACACCAAACCTTTCATATATTGGTTTTATATAAGTGAGCAACTCTAAATTTTAAGAGTAAGCCACTGATTTTGAGGATCCTTAAGTCTAATTGACTAGAGGAACCTCGAGTTAAAAGTTTTGAGGTATTTGCCTAGGCTAGCACCAATGGCAAAATACTTGTGCACTCAAGGCGTAGTCTTGCCGTTGAGTTTTGGCTTTGGTGTGTGCATCTTTGGAGGCCACACACTTGGGTGGCTCTTTGGAACGTGGAAGAGCTTGCTGAGTTCGAGAAAAGCTTGTAGATTGGAGGGAGGACTGGAGGTGTCTTCGGTTCAACTAAGTCTTTTTCTTTCTTTATTTTAATTAGAGTTCTTATGATAGTTAGCATATTTAGGTTTATGTTCTTTGCATGTTTTATGAGTTTTTATGTTTAGAATATATAGTAACATTCATAGGCTTGTAGAATAATCAAAATAAATGGGTCTTGGCCAAATGGATAGCGGCATCATAATTTCGTAATTTTTGATTTTCCGCTGCGCACTCGCGGCCGCTTCCCAACAGTGGTATCAGCGCATCGTTTGTTTTTTGATTAGTTCTCTCTCATTTGAACTCGAAATTGGGTGTGTAAAAGCTCATTAGAAAGCAAACACCCTGAACTTAATTTTAGGCACAAGTTTTGCATGATTTGGTTAAGATTTGAATTGTGAAATTACATTTAAAATTCACCCATCTGTAAAAAAATGTGAATAGTAAATTTATTTGAATAAAATAAAATACAATATCATAATTAAATATTAATCAAAGTAATTTAATGCCTAAAATAATTCCAACATATTAAAACTCATATGCTTGATGATTCTATTTATGATTAGAATTGGCATGATTATTTTAGGGTGCAAACATCTAGAGACTTTCTAAGGAAATAAAGAGTGTATTGCTTATCCCTTAGCTAAGTAATTATTCCGTGATGAACTTAGAGATTTATTACCTTTAAGGCTAATAAATATAAATCACTTGTTTATAATAAAAGACATTATAAAAGATACAAGTGGGGTGTGACCAAGGCGTTAATAAAACTTTCCAAACTAAAGTTAATTTAACAAAAGGTATTACTAGAGTTAGATAATGATTTGGTGTCTTCCTTCACTAGCTCACTACCTTTTTATAGCCAAAAGAAAAATCTGTGAAGACATCTAGATAATCATTTACTCAAAGCTTACCTTAAAGCATATTTAAAGTGTTGGACTAATTTGGAGGATCTATTGTTTATTCCTGTCACCAAGGCAATAAGAGCCTAAGAGGTAAGGGTATTTAAGAGAGTTCGATCCACCCTCCATCTGGGGAATTTTCAATGGAGGAATCCGCTTGAAAGTTATTCACTTAAAATTTCTAAAATCCTTAATAATAATTTAAGTCTAAAATTTGCCTCCCATTGTAAAGTATAGACCCAAAGGGCTGAAACCGTATTGGCAGGACTAGGCTTTACCAGACTGACCAATACCGATTTGTCTGTAAATCGTAGTATTGACAATGGTTTGATTTTCTGAGTCATAAGACGCAGCGACCCTTAGTCGTGGTCTTATAACTTAGTGGCAAAGATTGGGTGTCCACAGGGACTAGCATAAGCTATAACATGTTTGATTGCCCAACCCAATGATCAAGTAATTGTGATTTATATCATAAATTGGTTGGGAACCTACCTAATTATCGTATTTTATAACGACCGGCCCTAGTCGGAGTTATGAAATGATGATAATGGGATAATTGCCCATAAGAAATCCATCATATTGTGGTTGATGCGATTTGCTTAAAATTTTAAAACAATTGAGTGGGAGCAACTTCATAATATTAAAAGCCATGTTATTATGAAACATTAAAGAAAACATATTCCTAATTTTAACATTCTCTCTTAACATGTGGGTTAAAATATTTCACAAACATTCAAATGGCAAACAGAATATCACTTCGTTCCATCCTTGATGAGCATAAGCTCAAAAGGGATAACTACATGTTGGGTTTCAATCAAGTCCCAAGATCATAGATTAAGCATGAAACAATATGAATACACATCAAAGGAGGTGCGGAAAAAACTCACATTGATCGGTTGAGATGCATTTGGTGATGAATAAAAACGCACTGCCCTCCTCCAAAAGGTGAAGCTCGGCAATGGCAGTGGACTGTTCAGTATGGGGGCTGCTTCCTCCTCCAATAATCGGCCATGGGTGTCCTCCATGGAAGATCCAAGCTTCACAAGGTGATTCCTTGCTCATGAAAACACTAACCTATCACCTTTGTATTCCTCCATGAGTGTGCTAGCACTTAGCTCTTGCAACAAGATCATAAGCTTCTCCATTTTGCTCGGTCAAAACCAGAAAAATAGAGGAAGAAACGGTCCAAGACCGAGAGAGAAGAAGAGAAATTTTGGCTCCCAAAAAATTTCGTGTTCTGTCTACTGGAGAGAGAGAAAAAAAAAGTTGTATTAGGTTTTTATTATTTCCAAAATAAATAAACCATTTACACTTTTTAATTTCAAAAAGCAAAGCATTAAATGGTTGTCAATAAACTCACATCAAATGTCACATCACTCAAAGTGACATGTGATTTGACGTTTGATGTGACTAATGATTTGATGCTTGATTTGACTTGCGTGCCGCATTCGAATTCGAAATGCGAATGCGGTCGCAAATAATCTCGGGTTCGCTAATTCCAAATTAACGAATTTTTCGATGCGTCGTAATTAAAAGATTACACCTAGCGAAATCACTATTCATATTGCTAACGAATTAATTCTAGCCCGAATTAAAATCTAATTTTAATTCCGCGTCGAAATCCAATTTCTATTAATATATCAAATTATTAATTTACCAATTAATTCCAAATTAATCGTTCTCTTTTAAATGATATTATCCCAGATAAAATATCTCCGTAATTAATCCCAGATTAATTTTCTCTCTCATTAAATTAATCCCAGATTAATTAAAGTGCGAGTCATACGTCATCGGTGAATCTTCGGGAAGCGACCCATGAGATCTCGGATATGTTGGCAGTAAATCGGGGTCGTCGGACTATCGAACACGTAAGTACCTCGTACTACGTTTACACCGATTCACATGACAAGGTTGGCTTTTAGCAAAGCGCCATGCCTACCCAATTCTGTTGAGTTCTAATTAGGTCCCAAGAATCATGAAATCAAGCACAAAATTCGCATGAACACATCAAAGAAGTAAGGCGGAATCATTACTCACATAGATCGGTTTTGTGATGCGAAGAACAAGATGCGTTTTTGCCTCCTTCAAGCTCACGGCAACAGCTCTCCAAGGCAGTGGGCTGCTCGGTTTTGACTGGTTTGGTCCCTCCATGATTCGGCCATGGTCATCACCATTGAAGCTGCAAGCTTCAAGCTTTTCCATGCTCATAAATTTATTTCCCTATCACCATAATATAAACCATGTGTGTGTGCTAGCACTTATCATCTTCCTTGCTTCTCTTCTTCATTCGGTCAAACCAGAAATTTAGAGGAAGAAATTGGTTCCAAACCGTGAGATAAAGAAGAAGAAAAGAGAGGAGAAGAGAAAGAAAGAAGAGGGAAAGGGTTTTCACGTAAAAAACGTGAATGAGAGGAGAGAGAGAGTTAAATAAAAAAATGTATTTGGTTATTTTATTTCAAAAAAATTAATAAACCAATTACATTTTTTCAATTTCAAAAAACAAAAAAAGTCAAAAAGCAAAAGCAAATCTATTAAATGCTTTCAACTACCACATCAATCACTCAAATGTCACATCACTCAAAGTGACATGTGATTTGACGCTTGATGCGACTAGCGATTTGACGCTTGACGTTGACTTGCGTGCCGCACTCGAATTCGAAATACGAATGCGCTCGCAAACATGCTCGGGTTCGGGGTCGCTAATTCCAAATTAACGAATTTTCCGTTGCGTCGTAATTAAATGATTACGCCTAGCGAAATCACTATTCACGTCGCTAACGAATTAATTCTAAATTAATTCGTTCGCCCGAATTAAAATCTAATTTTAATTCCGCGTCGAAATCCAATTTCGTTTAATATATCAAATATATTAATTATCGATTAATTCCAAATTAATCGTTCTCTCTTTAAACGATATTTTATCCCAGATAAAATATCTCCGTAATTAATCCCAGATTAATTTTCTCTCTCTAGAAATTAATCTTCTCTCTTTACTAATTAATCCCAGATTAATCATAGTGCGAGTTATACGTCATCGATGAATCTTCGGGAAGCGACCCATGAGATCTCCGGATATGTTGGCAGTAAATACGGTCGTCGGACTATCCGAACACGTAAGTACCTCGTACTACGTTTATACCGATTTACAAGACAAGGTTGGCTTCTAGCAAAGCGCCATGCCTACCCAATTCTCCAGAAATATTCTTACAGGAATATATAGATCTATATCAAGCGTAGTATACCGTAGTATTGCGTATATCAGCCCAGTATCGGATAGTCACGTGCTAGGGCTGGGGCTGGATAAGTGTCTGCCCCGTCCGAAGCACATGTCGGATGTCTGGTAACTAGTCTCTATAATCGGATATACATGACATTGTCATAATATCCCGATGGCCGGCCAGCATTTAAGAGCACTAATACCGTATCCTGCGTGACATCATCTCCACTATGACTGGAGTGACACTTCCGTCTTGACATCACACCACACCCAATACACTACGACTCTCTGATAAACCCAGAAGTGGTGTACGCAGAACCGGTTAAAGCCCTGTACCACCAAGACCAAAGTCTACCGATTATCGCAAGTATTAGCGATGTAAGTCTCAGGTTAAGACTATACACACCTACCTTGATTTCGGCCTCCCATAGACACATAGTCATAATACCAATGGGATTCCGAGGGGTCTATCCAGAGCGAAGCTGTTTCCCGTACCATCGGTGAAACACGACCTCCTATCGCACTTGCATAAGTATCTGATACTTATATATATGAGAACTATGCCGTTGTGCCCTCACAATGCACACAAGTGCAATACTAGCCTATTCCGCATTATCGATGTCCAGTCTCGATAATACTCCGGCTAGGGATATTTAATGATTAAACCTTCGGGGACTGATACTGTCTCATATCATTCTCAGTCCAGGAACTAATCATAGGGACCTCTATTCATTTATATATCTATGGTGATCTAATCACAAATGATGAGAGTGCAATTTCCTTGTCACATAGTTAATTTGCTACAACAACACAATGATCTGTGCAAATAGTGACGCTATGGGTCATTTTGTCCAACAATCTCCCACTTGGCACATAGCCAGTCACTCAAGTGTCCTACACCCGAACTATGTACGGTTGGCTCAAACTGCTGAGAAATGCATTCGTCAGCGGATTTGCATGATTATCATCTTGATGCGATTTATTCGATCATCACATCGCCACGATATATGATCCGAATGAATCAGATGAGTATCTAAGTATTATCTGGATCGTTGATGAGACCATTAATTCTTTAGCCTATGCTGACGCCTAGCTCAGCTGCTAACAGAACTATATCTAATCTAATTAGATTTGTATCGACCCAAATGACTTCTATTGCTGCTTCAGCTGCAGCAACAACCCGCATTTGTTGTTTATTCGGTAACAGTATCTTACTTGGAAGATTTCCACTCACTGTACCGTTATTCAAACTATATAGTACCGTTTGCGACTTTTAGTCGTCTTTATCGGTTACAGGAAACTTGCTACAGTGACCCCAGTCACTTCAAGTTCTCCTTCTCCATAGACTAAGACAGCATCCTTAGTTCTCTAAGATACTAACGGATGTTCTTAACATCAATCCAGTGACTATCACTCGGATTGGCCTGTTTGTGAATCCATATGCTCAAAGCGTATGATACATCAGGTCTCGTACATTTTTCAATGTACGGTTTCTATGAGAGTATTGCGAAAGCCAAACTTTCGCCGATATTTATTTTATGGGTATATCATTTCCAAGAAATGACGTATTATCATTATTTTATAGGACAGCCACTATCAGTGCGCTCCCACTAACCTTCTATATATACACTAGAATTATTTTCGTTTTGAATTAAATCATACATCATTATGATTATATCAAAACGATAATTCCAAGAACCTAATGCTTGCTTCAATCCAATCATGGATCGAATAATCTGCATTATCCAAATGGATTTACCGTGGCAACAGGTAAAAAGGTTGAATCGTAATCAACACAATGTTGATAACGATACCTTTCCGTTAAAGCCTAGCTTTATACGTTGGTATGTTGTCATCCATGTATGTCTTCCTAGAAGACATTATAGTACCAGTAGGCACAATGCCTTGTGGTACATCAACTAGTATCCAAACTGGTTGATATACATGGAATCCATTTCGGATTACATGACACTTTGCCATAATTAGGGAGTTGATACCTTGTATCACTTCCTCATACGTAGTCAGTTAGTATTCCTCAATAAGATAAACATCTTTATGAGGTGCGATCAGAAACCCATACCCCAGGTTGTTTTCTGACTCTATCCGACCTACGCGGGGTTCTTGTGTATTCGAAGATTAATGGTAATAGTCTCATCCTGGATGAACTATTCATGTTCCATTAAGATTCAGTGCCTTGAACAGTATTACTCTGATTTCCATCGAGTTATACTATCCTCCCACTTACCACTGCATATCGGTATTCCTTTCAGGAAAACCGTATGGTGAGTAACAATCTAATTGTTCTCTTGTGAGATGTATAAGTACAATACTTATGGTATCCCTAGGATAACCTACATTTGGCACTTATCCTATTTGGGTTTTAGTTTGGTATCATCCAAACATATGCCTAGCATACCCAAATTATCAGGAATGAGAAACCCGGTTTCTTTCCCGTTCATATCTAATATGATATCTGTCAAACAGATTATTATGGAACCTTATTCAAAATAAGTTCTTGCACTGTTTAAAGCTTATCCGTTGAAGGAAATGGTAGCTCAGAGCGACTCGTGATTAACCTTATTATGTCTAACAAAATTCGGTTAATCCGTTCGGACACACCGTCAAACTGACGTATTCCGGGAGGAGTCCTTATTTGAAAGAATACTATACTCTTTCATAAAAACTAGAAACTTATTGCTTAAGTATTTTCCATTATAGTCTTACCATGACGGTTTAATACTTTAGCCGATCTATTTGTCTATTTCGTGTCGAAACTCTAAAAGTTTCCGATTTGTGTTTCAAAAGAAACACATAACCATACGCGATGCCACATCCGTACAGGTCACGAAATATTCATATCCATATCTAGCCTAGCTAGACATGGGCCCACTTGCTTCACTATGAAGTAGGGCTAACAGATCGGTGGCATTTACACTTTTACCAAGTAAATAGTGTGTTTTAGGCACTTTGCCCAAATAGACTAGATTCGTAGACTTTATTTGAATGGAATCAAATCAGTCCTAGTACCCGCTCTTCAAAAGTGCGGATATACGATTCTTGTTTAGTAGTGTCCCTGACAACTATGCCACAATTAAGTTTCTTAACTGATCAAATCAATTTGAGCTATTTATTTGTCATGTTATATAATTGAGATATCATTTATATTCAAAATATAAATTCTGTTATTCACATCTAATGTGTTTATCTCAATATCATCTTTATATAATGAAACACTTTAGTGTTCTAGAATATAAAGGTACACCCGCAGCGGGTTATACGCGATATAGAGATAATATTTCTAGTCAAACTAGCTACATTATAACAGTTTCTAAATTTAAGTACTAAACCGAAGGTAGTTCCTAAATTCAGATATCTACGGTTAAAACAGCGACTTTCGTCCTGTTTCCAATTCGCAGATAAATCTCAATTGAAGTCAGTATCCTATCAAAATAGATTCTGAACATCAATATATATATTTTATGTACCACACTAAGTATCTAAAATCCAATTTTAATACTTGCTGTGAACATAATTATGACAAACATAATGGATTAAGCACTTAAGTTATCATTACATGATCTTCCAAAGATTATGCTCTACTATTTGCTTACTCCAGGCTTAGGCATAATACGTTATTTTATCAAATAAAATAATTATATTTTTCCAGGACCATCCTGAAATTTATTCCCAATTTGAAAATTAAAACCGTTTTTAAATACATTTTTCGCCCAGGATTATGTCTTAAACATTAATCTTTCATTTTTATATCTTGATTCTAATAGTCCAACTATATAATCAACGATTTGTGGTACTATTTATTATAAATGATTAATAGTCCAACTATATAATCAAATATAATCTAAATTAATTAACCTCAATTACATTGATTACTATAGTCCAACTATAAAATCAACTGTAAACTGAAATTAATTAATTCAAATATATTGATTAATATAATCCAATTATATATAATCAAATATAATACAGTCCAACTGTTTATAAAAACAACAATTTAAATATTAGTCCAACTAACATTTAATCTAACGACGAAATAATTTGAATGAGCGCGTATGGCGAGTAATTGAACGAGTATTGCAAATTCAATTCTTGCCTCCCACTATTTTTCGGCGAGCCTCTAACCCTCTGTCGAGTACTCGGGAAACCGTGTTTCCTAGTGGGCTAGGATCCCGTTAATATCACACAATCTTGACTTTGGCCAACAAATTGTATGATAATTAACTAGGTAGATCTCGAAGATCAATTGGATCCCATCCAATTCCTAGATCCAGTAGGCGGATATCCAAATCCTAAACATATATCTCTATAATGCCAATACATCCAATGTATTACCTAACCTTTTTCCTCTGAATCAACTAAGCCTTGGCTTTGGCACAACAAACCTAGTGATCCCAGTCAAGTGTGACCCATTGACCATGGAAAGCTTCGTAATCAATGTCGATGGACAAGAAGTGGTCTTGACTTTGGCCAACAAACCACAACTTGGACAAGACACCGATATGGAACAAAGCTCTCGTGATTCAAACACATCTTCGACGGACAAAGGGCTTGACTTTGGCCAACAACCCAATGCCAATCTCGGATCTTGAGTAAGAATCACTCAATGGAAGGAAAAACACTTGATATTGAGCGAGGGTTTTTCGCGTGCAATGGCTACCAATTTATTATCTTTATTAAGGTCTCATCATCATACACCCTTAAACATGCATTCTAAACACATAATAAAGCGCATATGAAATAAAATAATAATGATATGCGGATGGATACTTTACATTGATCCTAGATCAAATCTCTCATTTTCTCTCTCCAAAGCTAGCACATGTATTTACTTCTACCCGTTACACTACACTTCTAAGAAACCTCATTTACATTGAGGGGAATAGGTGAGAAGAGAATACAAAGAGTATAGAGGTGATAAGGCTGGACACGCAGGTCCAATTAATAAATCAAATTTATTACAATTTCCAAAATTGTCCCACCCGACTAATATCCATCCGATATATATTATTCATGCATCGCAACCATGTATTCATACAAGCATGTTATCAATCAATCTAATGTTCAAACAACGATTTGATTTTTGCTCGAGTCAAACTCGTTTTGCGAATAAGTACTCAAAGTACGAATTCTTGAATTAAATTAAACTACATAATTAAATCCAATTTAATACGCATTTAATTGTAATTCACTATTTAATTCCAAATTAAATATTACACCTTATAAAATAACGAACCTTTACGACTTAAATTCCAAATTTAATCGCAACGGGTCTCAAAGCCCGATTAACATCTAATGTTTATTTAATTAAAGTCAAATGGGCTTTTAATTAATTTCTATAAGGCGTGGACTTTTGGTCAACTCGGGTCAAACCGAACAACCAAAATCCAATCCGGGAGTTACCCCATAAGCCCAGAAATCAATTTTGGCCCATTAGGCCCAATTAAATAATTAAGGTCCATTAAGTCATAATTGGACTTTATGGATGCGGTTTTAGGCCCAATTGGATCCAACCAAATTTGCCTAAACTCAACTTTGTACAACAAAGCCCAAAAGCCCAATCACAACCTTAAAGCCCAATTTCCAAAAATAAGCCCAATTAATTAACTTATAAAATTCTAATTCCATAATTAATTAACCTAAGTGTAATACACAATAACCACCCAATTAATATTTCTAAAACATCAATTAGCATACTTAATCATGCACTTTAACATTAAATAGTGTCCAACACAATTTATTAAAATCAAACCCAATTTACATGCTTTTTTTTCTCGGCAATTAGGGGTTTTTTCCAATCCGATTCGGTTTCAATCCAATCGAATCCACAATCATCATTTCCCAAATCAATTCAATTCATCCAATGAATTAAATCAAAAAACACAATGAATTTCAAATTCAATTGAATTCGGCCAAGCCACTTTAATTTGGGAAAAATGTTCCAAATCAAAATTCAATCAAATGAACTTCAAAACAACATTACCCAATTGTTTTAAGTCATCCAATGATCAAACAAACAAAATCACCAAGAAATTTAGGGTTCTTTGATTTCGGCCAACATAAGCAATTTGGGGAAATTTGTTCCAAACACAATTTCAACAAATTGATCCAATCAATCTTAAATTAAACATACTTTAAGCATTCTCATCATCCAATTTCACAAAATATGCTCAAAATCAAGTTTACCCAAATTTGTCACTTTATGCCAACATAAAAAATTGGGGAAATTTGTTCCAAACATAATTTCTTCAAATTGATCCAATCAATCATTAATTCAACAACATTTAAGCATACTTAATCAATCAATTTAATCAAATCATGCTTCAATTGATTTTACCCAATTTGTCATGCCCAAAATTTAGGGAAAATTGAATCCAATCCAATTTCATGAAATTGATCATACACAACTTCAATTCAACCTCATTCAAGCATACTTCATCAAACAATTCAACCAAATCATGCCTAAATCGAGTTTACCCAATTTTAACCCTAATTTTCATGCTTGATCAAGCTCAAGATACCATTGTTGAGTTTCTAATAGGTCCCAAGAATCATGAAATCAAGCACAAAATTCGCATGAACACATCAAAGAAGTAAGGCGGAATCATTACTCACATAGATCAGTTTTGTGATGCGAAGAACAAGATGCGTTTTTGCCTCCTTCAAGCTCACGGCAACAGCTCTCCAAGGCAGTGGGCTGCTCGGTTTTGACTGGTTTGGTCCCTCCATGATTCGGCCATGGTGATCACCATTGAAGCTCCCAAGCTTCAAGCTTTTCCATGCTCATATAAATTTGGTTCCCTATCACCATAATATAACCCAGGTGTGTGTGCTAGCACTTCATCTTCCTTGCTTCTCTCTGCATTCGGTCAAACCAGAAATTGTAGAGGAGCTCGGGGTCCAAACCGTGAGAGAAAGGAAGAAGAAAAGAGAGGGAGAGGAGGAGAGAAAGAGAGGAAAGGGTTTTCCGTGAAAAAACGTGAGAATGAGAGGAGAGAGAGAGTTAAATCAAAAAAAATGTATTTTGGTTTATTATATTTTCAAAAAAATTAATAAACCATAAACCATTTTCTCATTTCAAAAAACAAAAGTCAAAAAGCATAAAGCAAAAGCTATAAATGCTTTCAACTACCACATCAATCACTCAAATGTCATATCACTCAAAGTGACATGTGATTTGACGCTTGATACGACTAGCGATTTGACGCTGACGTGACTTGCATGCCGCACTCGAATTCGAAAACGAATGCGCTCGCAAACACGCTCGGGCTCGGGTTCGCTAATTCCAAATTAACGAATTTTCCGTTGCGTCGTAATTAAATGATTACGCCTAGCGAAATCACAATTCACGTCGCTAACGAATTAATTCTAAATTAATTCGTTCGCCCGAATTAAAATCTAATTTTAATTCCGCGTCGAAATCCAATTTCGTTTAATATATCAAATATTAATTTATCCGATTAATTCAAATTAATCGTTCTCTCTCTTTAAAAGATATTTTATCCTAAATAAAATATCTCCGTAATTAATCCCAGATTAATTTTCTCTCTCTAGAAATTAATCTTCTCTCTTTACTAATTAATCCCAGATTAATCAGTGCGAGTTATACGTCATCGGTGAATCTTCAGGAAGCGACCCATGAGATTTCGGATATGTTTGCAGTAAATACGGTCGTCGGACTATCCGAACATGTAAGTACCTCGTACTACGTTTATACCGATTTACAAGACAAGGTTGGCTTCTAGCAAAGCTCCATGCCTACCCAATTCTCCAGAAAAATATTCTTACAGGAATATATAGATCTGTATCAAGCGTAGTATACCGTAGTATTGCGTATATCAGACCAGTATCGGATAGTCACGTGCTAGGGCTGAGGCTGGATAAGTGTCTGCCTCGTCCGAAGCACATGTCGGATGTCTGGTAACTGTCCTATAATCGGATATACATGACCTTGTCATAATATCCCGATGGCCGGCCAGCACTTAAGAGCACTAATACCGTATCCTGCATGACATCATCTCCCTATGACTGGAGTGACACACTTCCGTCTTGACATCACACCCAATACACTACGACTCTCTGATAAACCCAGAAGTGGTGTACGCAGAACCGGTTAAAGCCCTGTACCACCAAGACCAAAGTCTACCGATTATCGCAAGTATTAGCGATGTAAGTCTCAGGTTAAGACTATACACACCTACCTTGATTTCGGCCTCCCATAGACACATAGTCATAATACCAATGGGATTCCGAAGGGTCTATCCAGAGCGAAGCTGTTTCCCGTACCATCGGTGAAACACGACCTCCTATCGCACTTGCATAAGTAGCTGATACTTATATATATGAGAACTATGCCGTTGTGCCCTCAAAACGCACACAAGTGCAATACTAGCCTATTCCGCATTATCGATGTCCAGTCTCGATAATACTCCGGCTAGGGATATTTAATGATTAAACCTTCGGGGACTGATACTGTCTCATATCATTCTCAGTCCAGGAACTAATCATAGGGACCTCTCTTCATTTATATATCTATGGTGATTTAATCACAAATGATGAGAGTGCAATTTCCATGTCACATAGTTAATTTGCTACAAACAACAAAATGATCTGTGCAAATAGTGACGCTATGGGTCATTTTGTCCAACAAATTCTCCAGAAACATGCTTACAGGAATAAGCGATCTATATCAGGCGTAGTATAGTGGTATTGCGTATTTTCGATCCAGTATCGGATGATCACGTGCTAGGCCTGGGGCTGGAATTGGTCCCCTGCCTGTAAGAAGCACAAGTCAGATGTCTGGTAACTAGTCTCTATATCGGATAACTATGACCTAGTCATATTATCTTGATGACTGCAGTACTTAAGAGAACCAGTACCTTATCCTACGTGACCATCATCTCCATATGACTGGAGTGACACTTCCGTCTTGACATCACACCCAAAACACACTATGATTCTCATATACCCAGTATATACCCAGTCTTGACATCACAAACCCATCGGTAAAACACACCTCCTATTACACTTGCATGAGTATCCTATACCTAAACATATGAGAACTATGTCGTTTTGGCCCTCAAAACACGCACAAGTGTAATACTAGTCTTTTACGTATTTAATCGATGTCCAATCGCGATAATACTCTGACTAGGGATATTTAATGATTTATCCTTCTTGGACTGATACTGTCTCATATCATTCTCAGTCCAGGAACAAATCATATGGACCTCCTATCATTTATATATCTAAGGTGATCTAATAACAAATGATAAGAGTGCAATATCTTTGTCACATAGTTAATTTGTACACAAAACAATGATCTGTACAAATAGTAATGTTATGGGTCATAATTGTCCAACAATCTCCCACTTGGCCTATAGCCAGTCACTCGAGTGTCTACCACCCGAACTATGTACGGTTGGCTCAAATTGCTGAGAAAAGGTTTTCGTCAGCGGATTTTCATGATTATCATCTGATGTGATTTATTCGATCATCACATCGCCACAATGTATGATCGGAACGAATCAGATGATTATCAAAGTATTTATCTGGATCGTTGATGAGACCATTAATTCTTTAGCATTTGCTGAAGCCTAGCTCAGCTGCTAAAGAACTATATCTAATCTAATTAGATTTTATCGACCCCAGAAGGCTTCTATTGCTGCCTCAGCTGCAGCAATATCCGAATTTGTTGTTTATTCGGTAACAGTATCTTGCTTGGAAGATTTCCAGCTCACTGTACCATTATTCAAACTGTATAGTACCGGTTTTTATCGGTTGGGAAACTTGTGGTAGTGATCCTAGTCACTTCAAGTTCTCATTCTCTAAAGTTTAAGACAATATCCTTAGATCTCTAAGATACTAACGATGTTCTTAATATCAATCCAGGTACTACTATCACTTGGATTGGCCTGTTTGTGAATCATATGCTCAAAGCGTATGAGACACCAGGTCGCGTACATTTTTCAATGTTTCGTTTGTCGTAGAGTTTTCGAAAGACAAGCTTTCGCCGATTATTATGGAATATCATTTCCAAGAAATGACACATTATCATTATTTATAGGACAGCCACTGTCAGTGCGCTCCCACTAACCCTCTTATATACACAAGAATCATTTTCGTTTTGAATTAAATCATACTCCATTATAATTAAATCCAAACGATAATTCCAAGAACCTATGCTTGCTTCAATCCAAACATGGATCGAATAACCTGCAAACCTTGTTTGCTAGTTTTGGTACGACAAAACCGACAGGATGTTATAAACATCCTCCAAAAAGGTTCCTTTTCAGGAAAGCGATTTTCCCGTTAGCTGACATATTTCATAAATGAAACACGCAGCTTCAGCAATCATTATCCAAATAGATTTACTGTGGCAACAGGTAAAAGGTTGAATTGTAATCAACACAATGTTGATAACGATACCTTCCGGTAAAAGCCTAGCTTTATACGTTGGTATGTTGCCATCCATGATTATGTCTTCCTTGAAGACTTATACAGTACCAATAGGCACAATGCCTTGCGGTACATCAACTAGTATCCTAACTGGTTGATATACATGGAATCCATTTCGGACTCATGGCACTTTGCCATAATAGGGACTCGATACCTTGTATCACTTCCTCATACATAGTCAGTTGGTATACCTCAAAAGATTGACATCTTTACGAGGTGAGATCAGAAACCCATACCCCCCAGGTTGTTTTCTGAATCTCTCCGACTCACGCGGTTCTTGTGTATTCGAATATTAATGGTAATATTACATCCTTGATGACTATTTGTGTTCCATTAAGGATTCGATGCCTGGAATAGTATTACTCCTTCCGTTTTTCATCGAGTTTTACTATCCTCCCACTTACCACTGCATATCGGTATTCCTCTTAGGAAAACCGCATGGTGAGCAACAATCTAATTGTTCTCTCGTAAGTTGTTAAGTACTATACTTTTGGTATCCCTACGATAACCTACAATTGGCACTTATCCAATTGGGTTTTAGTTTGGTATCATCCAAATATATGCCTAACATTCCCAATTTAACAGTAGTGTGAAACTCGGTTTCTTTCCCGTTCATATCTAATATGTTATCTGTCAAACAAATTTTAATGGAACCTTATTCTAAATAAGTTCTGCACTGTTTATGCGTATCCGTTGAAGGAAATGGTAGCTCAGAGCGACTCATGATTAACCTAATCATGTCTAACAAAATTCGGTTACTCGGTTTGGATAACACCGTCAAATTGACGTGTTCCGGGAGGAGTCCTCATTGAAAGAATACTTTACTCTTTCAAGTATACGAGAAACTTATTGCTTAAGTATTTTCCATTACGGTCTTACCGTGACAGTATAATACTATAGCCGATATGTATGTCTATTTCGTGTCGAAACTGTAACAGTTTCCGATTTTTGTTCTTCAAAAGAACCACATAACCATAACGCGATGCCACATCCGTATAGGTTACGAAATATTCATATCCACCTCTAGCCCAGCTAGACATGGGCCCACTTGCTTCACTATGAACTAGGGCTATCAGATCGGTGGCATTTACACTTTTACCAAGTAAATAGTGTATTAGACACTTTGCCCGATAAACTAGATTCGTAGACTCTATTTGATTGGAATCAAATCAGTCCTGGTACCCGCTCTTCAAAAGTGCGGATATACGATTCTTGTTTAATGTGTCCCAGACAACATTGCCACTTTAAGTATCAACCTGATCAAATCTGTTTGAGCTATTTGTTTGTCATGTTATATATTTGAGATTTAATTTATATTCAAAATATAAATTCTGTTTTTCACATCTAATGTGTTTATCTCAATATCATCTTTATATAATAAAACACTTTAGTGTTCTAAAATATAAAGGTTCAATCCGCAACGGATTAAACACTGATATAAAGATAATGTTCTTAGTCAAACTAGTTACATTATAACAGTTTCCTAATTTACGTACATACCCAAAGGGTAGTTCCTAAACTTAGGTATCTACGGTCAAAACAGCGACTTTCGTCCCGTTTTCGATTCGCAGATTATCTCTATTGAAATCAGTATCCTGTTCAAAAAACATTTAAACATCAATACATATATTATGTACCACACTAAGTATTTAAATCTAATTTTAATACTAGTAGTGAACATAATTATGACAAACATATTTGAAGTGAGAGAGCCTTGCTCGTCTTCAATTCCTTCTTGGGATATGTCCTCTTATCTCCTAGAAGACTATAATGATTTTGCCTTTGCCATTTTTTCACACTTCAGAAGCCTTTGGCGAAGCCTTTGGCATTCTGGAATATCGAAGTAAGTGCACCTTGCGCTACTTGCCTAATTGCAAAGTTTGACTTTTCTCCTTGAGAATAGTCATTAACCCTCCAGTTTTATTGCACGTATAAAATTTATAAAGATCCTTAAATTTCAATATCATACTTTAAAATCTAATCCTTAGTTCTGATAAAGAAATTAGGAATCTATATGACAAGTATAATGGATTAAGCACTAAAGTTATCATTACATGAATATTCCAATAATCATGTTCCACTTATTTGCTTAACTCCAGGCTTAGGCCTAATTTTTTATTTTATCAAATAAACTAACTTATTATATTTCCAGGACCATCCTGAAATATTATTCCTAATTAGAAAAATTAAGTCATTTAAATACATTTTTTCCCTAGGATTATGTTTTAAATGCTAATCTTTTCATTTTTCTTGATTCTAATAGTCCAACTATTTAATCAACGATTTGTGGTACTATGTATTATATTGATTATTATAGTCCAACTATATAATCAAATATAATTTAAATTAATTAACCTCAATTACATTGATTACTATAATCCAATTATAAAATCAACTGTAAATCGAAATTAATTAATTCAAATATATTGATTACTATAATCCAATTATATAATCAACTATAATACAGTCCAACTGATTATAAAAACAACAATTTAAATATTAGTCCAACTATCATTTAATTGATATCGACAAATATTTGAAATGAGCGCGTATGGCGAGTAATTGAACGAATATTGCAAATTCAATTCTTGCCTCCCACTATTTTTCGGCGAGCCTCCAACCCTCTGTCGAGTACTTAGGAAACCGTGTTTCCTAGTGGGCTAGGATCCCGTTAAATATCACACAATCTTGACTTTGGCCAACAAATTGTATGATAATTAACTAGGTAGATCTCTAAGATCGATTGGATCCAATCCAATTCCTAGATCCGGTAGGTGGACATCCAAGTCCGAAACATATATCTTATATATGCCAATACATCCAATGTATTACCTAACCTTTTTCCTCTGAATCAACTAAGCCTTGGCTTTGGCATAACAAACTTAGTGATCCCAGTCAAGCGCGACCCATTGACCATGGAAAGCTTCGTAATCAATTTCGATGGACAAGAAGTGGTCTTGACTTTGGCCAACAAACCACAACTTGGACAAGACACTGATATGGAACAAAACCTTCGTGATTTAAACACATCCTAGACAGACAAAGGCCTTGACTTTGGCCAACAAGCCAATGCCGTCTCGGATCTTGAGTGAGAATCACTTAATGGAAGGAAAAACGCTTAATATTATTTGAGGGTTTTTCGCGTGCAAATTGGCAACCAATTTATTATCTTTGTTAAGGTCTCATCATCATACACCATTAAGCATGCATTCTAAACACATAATAAAGTGCGTATGTAAAAGTAATAAGGATATGCGGATGGATACTTTACATTGATCCTAGATCAAATCTCTCTCTTTCTCTCTCCAGCTATCACATGTATTTACTTATACCCGTTACACTACACTTCTAAAGAAACCTCATTTACATTGAGGGGAATATGTGAGAAGAGAATACAAAGAAATAGGAGATAAGGCTGGACTCGCATGTCCAATTAATAAATCAAATTTATTACAATTTCCAAAATTCCCCACCCGACTAATATCCATCCGATATACATTATTCATGCATCGCAACCATGTATTCACACAAGCATGTTATCAATCAATCTAATCAAATTAATTAATCTGACAATTAGTGATCATCCAATGTTCAAACAACGATTTGATTTTTGTTCGAGTCAAACTCGTTTTGCGAACACGTACTCAAAGTACGATTTCTTGAATTAAATTAAATTACATAATTCAATCCAATTTAATACGCATTTAATTCTAATTCACTATTTAATTCCAAATTAAATATTACACTTTATAAAATAAACATTTACGACTTAAATTCCAAATTTAATCATTACGGGTCTCAAGCCCGATTAATATCCAATATTAATTTAAATAAAGTCCAATGGGCTTTTAATTAATTTCTTCAAGGCGTGGACTTTTGGTCAACTCGGATCAAACCGAATAACCAAATCCAATCCGGGAGTTACCCCATAAGCCCAGAAATCAATTTAGGCCCATTAGGCCCAATTAAACTTTAAAGGTTCATTAGTCGCATTTGGGCCTTTTGGATGCGGTTTTGGGCCTAATTGGATCCAACCAATTTTGCCTAAACCCAACTTTGTAACAACAAAGCCCAACAAGCCCAAATCCAATTTTAAGCCCAATTAATTAAAATATAAAATTCCAAATTTCACATTCTAATTAACCAAAGTGCATAGCATTATTAATTTCCCAAATCTATATTTCCAAAACACCAAATTTGTACAATTAATCATGCTTATCATCATGGAATCATGTCCAACATAATTTGATCAAAATCAACCCATTTTTCATGCCTATAGTTTCTCGGCCAAGGAGGAAAATAATGCCCAAATCAAATTCAATCCATTGAACCAAATTAAACATTAAAACAATATCCCCTAATGATTTCTAACTCATCCAATGAATCAAAAAATCAAAATCCAAGACAATTTTAGGGTTCTAATTTTCGCCAACACAAGCCAAATTGGGGAAAATTGTTCCAAACACTTTTTCATCAAATCAATTGATCCAATCAATCATCAATTCAAACATATTTAAGCATATTCATCATCCAATTTCATAAAATCATGCCCAAATTCGTTTTGCCCACTTTTAGCCCTAAAATCAATTTCATGCAATCAATAGCTCAGATACCATTGTTGGATTCTCTAAGGGTCCCAAGATCATAGATTAAGCATGAAACAATATGAATACACATCAAAGGAGTGCGGAAAAAACTCACATTGATCGGTTGAGATGGATTTGGTGATGAATAAAACGGACTGCCCTCCTCCAAAAGGTGAAGCTCGGCAATGGCAGTGGACTGCTCGGCGTGGGGGCTGCTTCCTCCTCCAAGAATCGGCCATGGGTGTCCTCCATGGAAGCTCCAAGCTTCACAAGGTGATTCCTTGTTCATGAAAACACTACCCTATCACCTTTGTATTCCTCCATGAGTGTGCTAGCACTTAGATCTTGCAACAAGATCATAAGCTTCTCCATTTTGCCCGGTCAAAACCAGAAAAACAGAGGAAGAAACGGTCCAAGACCGAGAGAGAAGAAGAGAAATTTTGGCTCCCAAAAAATTTCTGTTCTGTCTACTGGAGAGAGAGAAAATAAAAGTTGTATTAGATTTTTATATTATTTCCAAAATAAATAAACCATTTACACTTTTTAATTTCAAAAAGCAAAGCATTAAATGCTTGTCAATCAACTCACATCAAATGTCACATCACTCAAAGTGACATGTGATTTGACGCTTGATTTGACTTGTGTACCGCATTCGAATTCGAAATACGAATGGGCTCGCAAATAATCTCGGGTTTGCTAATTCCAAATTAACAAATTTTCTGATGCGTTGTAATTAAACGATTACGCCTAGCGAAATCACTATTCACGCGTCGCTAACGAATTAATTCTAAATTAATTCGTTAGCCCCAATTGAAATCTAATTTTAATTCCGCGTCGAAATCCAATTTCGTTTATATATCAAATATTTAATTTACCGATTAATTCCAAATTAATCGTTCTCTCTTTAAATGATATTTTATCCCAGATAAAATATCTCCGTAATTAATCCCAGATTAATTTTCTCTCTCATTAAATAATCCCAGATTAATTAAAGTGCGAGTCATACGTCATCGGTGAATCTTCGGGAAGCGACTCATGAGATCTCCGGATATGTTGGCAGTAAATCGGGTCGTCGGACTATCCGAACACGTAAGTACCTCGTACTACGTTTACAAACCGATTCACAAGACAATGTTGGCTTCTAGCAAAGCGCCATGCCTACCCCCAATTCTCCATAAACATGCTTACAGGAATAGCGCTCTATATCAGGCGTAGTATACGTGGTATTGCATATTTCGATCCAGTATCGGATGATCACGTGCTAGGCCTGAGCTGGAATTATGTCTGCCCTGTACGAAGCACATGTCAGATGTCTGGTAACTAGTCTCTATATCGGATAACTATGACCTAGTCATATTATCTTGATGACTGCAGTACTTAAGAGAACCAGTACCGTATCCTACGTGACCATCATCTCCATATGACTAGAGTGACACTTCCGTCTTGACATCACAACCCAACACACTCTAACGATTCTCAATATACCCAGTATTGGCGTACACATACCTGTTAAAGCCCTAGACGACCTCAACCAAAGTATATTGATTGTCGCAAGTATTAGCGGGCAAGTCTCACGTTAAGACCAAATGCACCTACCCTGATTTCGGACTTCCATAGACACATAGTCATACTACCAATGGAATTCTGAGGGGGTCTAACCAGAGCGAAGCTGTTTCCCGTACCATCGGTAAAACACAACCTCCTATTACACTTGCATGAGTATCTTATACCCAAACATATGAGAACTATGCCGTTGTGCCCTCACAACATGCACAAGTGTAACACTAGTCTTTTACGTCTTTATCAATGTCCAATCTCGATAATACTCTGACTAGGGATATTTAATGATTTATCATTCGTGGACTGATACTGTCTCATATCATTCTCAGTCCATGAACAAATCATATGGACCTTCTATCATTTATAATCTAGGTGATCTAATCACAATGATAAGAGTTGCAATCTCTCTTGTCATATAGTTAATTTGTACAACACATAATGATCTGTACAAATAGTGATGCTATGGGTCATAATTGTCCAACACTACAATGACTAGTTTAGAAACCTTAAAATTGTCTTACGACAAGAGAAGATTTTCTATGTTCTTGAAAGACCATTTTCCCCCTGAACCCGCAGAAGATGCTACCAAAATACATTTGATGCTTGGAAGAAACACGTCGATGATGATGAGCAAGTAGTTTACATAATGCTTGGCTCTATGTCGGACGAACTTCAGAATGCTCACGAAGATATGGATGCTCAAACCATCATCTTTCACTTGAAGGAGTTGTATGCAACTTCCGTTCATACCATGAGATTCCAAGTGTCATGTGCCATATTCCAAACAAGGTATAAAGAAGGATCTGTTAGTGGCATGTGCTTAAGATGATTGGCCACATTGAAAAATTGGCCAACCTCGGGGTTCATCATGGATCATGAGATAGGTCACGATCTAATTATTCAGTCCTTACCAAAATACTTCTCTAACTTTATTATGCAGTTTCATATGTCTGATAAAGAAGCTACTTTAGCAGAATTGCAAAATCTGATAAAGAAAGCAGAGAAAGACTTGAAACCGGAGCTTAAAACCTATGTCATGCTTACAGGTACGGACCTGAAGCAACGAGGCCAAAAAAAATAGGCCAAGGCTCCAGATCACCTAAAGCCCAATGGTAAAGTGGAGAAGAAAAAGGGAAATGGGAAATGTTTCTTTTGTGGAAATAATGGTCATTGGAAGAAAGACTGCAGATCATTAAAAGCCAAGGAAGCTAGGGAAGCCCAATAGGCCAAGAAGCCCAATGCTTCAGGTATGTTGTATATGATTGAACTATATTCTCAAAACTCTGAACCTTCTATTTGGGTGCTTGACATCGGTTGTGGGACTCACTTGTGTAACAATATGCAGGGCCTGAGAAACAGTATGAGACTCCGTCATGGGGAGGTTGAATTACGCATGGGTAATGGAGAAAAACTGGCTGCATTGTGCGTGAGGACTTATTCATTAGTTTTGCCGAATGGTTTAGTTTTAGACTTAAACGATTGTGTTTATGTATCTTCTCTTGTAAAGAACATCATTTCAATTTCTTCTTTATGTAATAAAGGATTTTTATGCCTAATAAGTTGTTATGAATGTTCTATTTATTTCAATGAAATAAAATATGGAGATGGTATTTTGAATAATGGTATTTATGTCTTACAAACTAACAAAGAATGTTCAACATCTAATATATATAACGTTAACTCGAATAATCTCAATGAATCACTTCTATGGCACAGTCGCTTAGGTCATATCAATGAAACAAGATTAACTAAGCTACATAAGGATGTGAATTTCGGACCCTTCAAATATGAACCTTATGGAACTTGTGAGTCTTGTTTACTTGGTAAAATGACCAAATTACCCTTCAAAGGTAAATGACAGCGTGCAGCGGAGACATTAGAACTCATACACTCTGATGTATGTGGACCAATGTCAGTCACTGCTAGAGGTGGATTCTCCTACTTCATTACATTTATCGATGATCACTCACGATATGGGTATGTGTAACTTATGTGGTACAAATATGAAGCCTTTGAGAAATTTAAAGTCTTCAAAGCTGAAGTAGAAAACCAGCTTAATAAAAGTATTAAGTCACTAAGGTCTGACCGAGGTGGTGAATACTTAAGCGACGAATTTCAAGATTACTTGAGAGAAAATGGCATTGTTTCCCAGTGGACTCCTCCGGGAACTCCACAATATAATGGGAGAAATTAGACATTATTAGATATGGTCTGATCAATGATGCCAGACACGGATCTACCTCTTTCATTTTGGGGTCTTGCTTTAGAAACTGTAACACTACTACTAAACCAAGTTCCTTCCAAGACTGTTAGTCAAACACCATATGAGTTATGGTCTGGGAAACGTCCTAGTCTTAGTTATCTAAAAGTTTGGGGATGTGACGCATATGTTAAGCTCACACAAACTAACAATTAGATGATAGGGCAGTTAAATGTAAGTTTGTAGGATATTCCTTGATCTCAAGAGCATACGTGTTCTACGTCCTAAATGAACAAAGAACATTTGTCTCACGAAATGCTAAATTTCTAGAGAATGAATTCCTTCTCAAGAAATATAATGGGAGTAGACTTGACCTCGATGAGGTACGAGAAGAACAAACTAACATAGAACTAAACCCCAAGCCCCTCAAAAGGGTAGCGACGAAACAATCACAAGGTTATAAACTTAGAAGGTCTGGTAGGGAGAGATATGAGCCTAAAAGATATGGTTTCCATATTGATGAGGAACATGATCAGGTCATTGATAATGATGATCCCACCAGTTATAACGAAGTAATGAGTGACATTGATTCAGTCAAGTGGCTTGAGGCCATGAAATCCGAAATAGACTCTATGTATCAGAATCAAGTCTGGGACTTGGTGGATGCACTTGAAGGGATAAAACCCATAGGCTGCAAGTGGATTTACAAGCGTAAAACTGATGCAGAAGGCAACATCCAAACCTATAAGGCTAGGTTGGTGGCGAAAGGTTATAGACAAATCCAAGGAATTGACTATGACGAAACCTTCTCGCATGTTGCAATGATAAAGTCCATTCGTATTTTACTGGCACTAGCTACACACTTTGATTATGAGATTTGGTAGATGGATGTCAAAATAGCTTTCCTCAATGAGAACCTCGTAGAGGAAGTCTATATGACACAACCTGAGGGGTTTGGCATCTAAGGATGATCATAATAAAGTATGAAAGCTTAAACGATCCATTTATAGACTCAAGCAAGCCTCCAGAAGTTGGAATATACGATTTGATGAGACAATCAAAGAATTTGACTTCATCAAAAATGTAGACGAGCCTTGTGTTTACAGGAAAAGTAGTGGAGTGTTGTTGTGTTTTCTTTCTTGTATTATATGTCGATGACATATTAATCATCGTGAATGATATTCCCAAGATTTAAGCCACCAAGGATTATTTATCTCAAAATTTCTCCATGAAAGATTTGGGAGAAGCAGCCTACATCCTCGGCATTAAGATCTACCGTAATAGATCTAAGAGTTTGTTAGAACTTTCTCAATCTAGATACATAGATAAAGTTTTGAAAAGATTCAAAATGGAATATTCCAAAAGAGGTAATTTACCTACTTGTCATGGAATCAAATTATCTAAGGAGCAATGTCCACATACTCCTTCAGATAGAGAGCGTATGAGTAGGATCCCTTATGCTTCAGCAATAGGATCGATCATGTACAAGACCTGATGTCTCTTATGCTCTTAGCATAACGATCAGGTATAAGAAAAATCCTGGTGAGCAACACTGGGCAGCTGTCAAAACAATCCTCAAGTATCTGAGAAGAACTAAGGATGTGTTTTTGACATACAAAGATTGTTCTGAGATGAACGTCATTGGTCACTGTGATGCGAGCTTTCAGACTGATGCGGATGACAGCAGATTGTAAACAGGATATCTGTTTACTACTTGAATGACGGAGCTGTCAGTTGGAAAAGCTCAAAGCAGTCAACTACAGCGGACTCCACCACTAAAGCCGAGTATATTACAGCATCTGAGGCATTTAAACAAACAGTCTGGATAAAGAAGTTCATCACGGAGCTGGAAGTGCTTCCTACGATAAAGAATGGCGTCACGATGTACTGTGACAACACGGGCGCCATTGCTTAATCAAAGGAACCAAGGTCCCACCAGAAATCCAAGCATGTACTCAGGCGATTTCATCTTATCAGAGAGATTGTTGAGAGAAAAAAAGTTGTTATAGAGAAAATACCCACAAAAGATAATCTTGCAGATTCTCTAACTAAAGGGCTGACTCAACAAAAGCATGATAGGCACACCCGAGAGTATGGTGTCCATATTCATACTAGTTGGCTATAGTGCAAATGGGAGATTGTTAGGGATATACCCTATACCAACTTATAGATGAGCTATATGTACATGTATTTGTAATATTTTTCATTAATTAATAAAATGGCAATCTTTATTATACGTGTCTTACAAAATTATATGAATCATCAAACATTGTAATAAAGCTCTTGCAGTAATAAGATGATGGCTTCCATGCCTTATGAGAATCATTACTCTCAAACGTTCCTAGTAATAGTTTTGTGAATATCTGGGCGTTCACAAAGCGAAGAGACTAGCATGATCATATGATCCACCCTTAAGTGGGGTAGCCGATCTCATAGGCTACTAGCGGAGATCCGTCACTTGGTGTATCACATGGATGCATGAGTTGCTCGTGTCCATCGAACTGACCGCAGAAAGTTTTCACATGGAGTGTTTATCCCATGTGTCTGTGAGAACTTTCATGTATCGATTGTATGACTAGTCCTTAGACTTGAGGTCTTTACAATTTTATGTGGGATCAAATAACTTTGACATTCTCCTTCCTCGATTCAAAAGATCCGTTCATAAAGGTATGATTGGGTCATTTGTTGAAACATATGAAGTTTGTAAAGATACAACAGAATCAAAACTCTTTCAAACTCTTTCGGATTTTTCTTATAAGAGTAGTATTCCAGTTCGCGGGTTGATATGTGTGATCAGTGCTTGAGATTGTGGCCGCGACGGAAGAATCATGTGAGATTCTTGGGTTAGCACAATTCATGACACTATCAACATCATACTTTTGACTATATGGGTAGACACTTTCCATACCCTAGGTCAAACGGTGGGGATACAATGAGGCGATGGACCGTATCAATGTAAAATTCATACATAATGGGTATATATATCTTTCCTTCTCATTGGAGGCCTTGGCATGTTGCTAGATGTCAACCTTGGTCATTGAAATCGAATAACCATCTGATTGGAGGATAATTTATGTTCGATTAAATTATCACGATTCATTTCATGTCCAACTTGAGGGGAACCCAAAAGGTCACACACAACAAAGTTGAAATCAATGGTTAACAGTGCACAGTACAAATTTAGCAGCATATATGATTGCTGTAGGAATTGTTCATAAATGGTTCTATGTATTTAATTATTAAACAGATCATTTATGAGGTTCCATAGTGGCTTAGGGATTGGTGAATGACGATAGGGGCACTTTGGGAATTGGAATAAATAAATAAATAATAAAAAGAGTGAATAGTAACATGAATAGTAACGTGAATAGTAATGTGAATAGTAAATTTTTTTACTTGTTAATTGTTTTGAATTCCAATTCGGCCCAAACTCTTATTATGGTTTTATAATCTCATTAAACCACTAAATTAAGATCCAATGGCTAAGATTAAATTAGCATTTATCCCACATCGGATTCTTAATTAATTTTGTTGTCTTTGGAGCACCTATATAAACCCAATGAATTCTTTACAAATTTTTACACCAAACCTTTCATATATTGGGTTTATATAAGTGAGCAACTCTAAAGTTTAAGAGTAAGCCACTGATTTTGAGGATCCTTAAGTCTAATTGACTAGAGGAACCTCGAGTTAAAAGTTTTGAGGTATTTGCCTAGGCTAGCACCAAGGGCAAAATACTCGTGCACTCAAGGCGTAGTCTTGCCGTTGAGTTTTGGCTTTGGTGTGTGCATCTTTGGAGGCCACACACTTGGGGGGCTCTTTGGAACGTGGAAGAGCTTGCTGAGTTCGAGAAAAGCTTGTAGATTGGAGGGAGGACTGGAGGAGTCTTCAGCTCAAGTAAGTCTTTTTCTTTCTTTATTTTAATTAGAGTTCTTATGATAGTTAGCATGTTTAGGTTTATGTTCTTTGCATGTTTTATGAGTTCTTATGCTTAGAATATAAAGTAACATGTCTAGGCTTGTAGAATAATTAAAACAAATGGGTCTTGGGAAAAGGGATAACGACATCATAATTTCATAATTTTTGATTTTCCGCTGCGCACTCGCGACCGCTTCCCAATATTTATTTATCATTTGCCCCCGATAGTAATTTTAATTATCAAATTGCTATAAATTTCTACAACCTACTACAGGGTGTTACAGTCTCCCCCTTATACAAATTTCATCCCCGAAATTTCATTACCTGAATAGTTCTGGATACTTTGCTTTCATTTCTCCCTCTATTTACCATGTTGCTTCTTCGAACTTCTAGTTCCTCCAAAAGGCTTTCACATGGGCAATCTCCTTATTTCGAAGTTGCTTCAATTCTTTTTCTAAAATCTGGAGTGGTTTCTCTTCATAAATCAAGTTCATGTATGTTCTAGGGGTTCATAATTTAGTACATGACTCGAATCCTCAATGTATTTTTTTAGCATTGATATATGAAAAATATTGTGAACTCCTGCCAAAGACGGTGGTAGAGCCATACGATATGCTCTGTCACCCACCTCGTCGAGTATCTCAAAGGGTCCATGTAACGCGGGCTTAGTTTCCCTCTTTTTTCCGAATCTCATCACCCCTTTCATAGGCGCCACTTTAAAAAATATGTGGTCTCCCACCTCAAATTGTAGCTCATTCTTTCTTCTATCGGCATATCTTTTCTGTCGGCTTTGTGCTATCTTCATCCTTGCCCGTATGCTCTCGATCGCCCTATTAGTTTCTTGCATCACTTCTGATCTAATCACTTATTTTTCTAGATATCTTGCCTCGCCCACTTCGTCCCAATGAATAGGTGATTTACATTTTCTACCGTATAAGGTCTCGTACGGTGCCATGCCAATAGTTGCTTCATAGTTGTTATTGTAAGAGAATTTCACTAAAGGTAAGTATCGCTCCCATTTCCAAAATCAATCCATTACACAAGCCCTTACATGTCATCCAATATCTGTATGACCCTTTCAGACTGTCCATCACTTTCAGGGTGAAATGTTGTCCCAAACTCCAGTTTGGTTCCCATGGCTTCATGGAAACTTTCCCAGAACCTTGAAGTAAATCTAGGGTCACGGTCTCACACAATAGAGACCGAGACTATATGCAGCCTTAATATCTCTTTTACGAACAGGTCTGCGTACCGTTCTATACTATACATGGTCTTTACTCCAAGAAAGTGCGATTTTTTAGTGAGTCGATCTACTATCACCCAGATCAAATTATTCCCCTTTTCTGAACTTAGTAGTATCGATAGAAAATTCATAGTTATGTGCTCCCATTTCGTTGTAGGATCTCCAACGGCTGTAGTGTCCCAGATGGTCGTTGATGTTCAGGTTTGATCTGTTGATATGTTGAACATTTTGCCACAAACTCTGCGATGTGATTTTTCATACTCGGCCACCAGTAATGTAGCTTCAGGTCTCGGTACATCTTTAGGCCCCCAGGGTATACCGAATATGGGGTGTTATGGGCTTCCGTCATAATTTTTTCCTTAATCTCCAGGTCATTTGGAATGTACAATCTTCCCTTGAATCTCATTGTACCATCATCATCAATCGAAAAGTCTATTTCATTGCTGGCCTTTATTTTTCTGTTGTTTCATTAGCCCTGCATCATCCAGTTGTCTCTTCTTTATCCTTTCAAACAATACCGGTTGGGCACTTATACTTGTTAACTTGTGTTCTTTTACCTTGGGTATTATCTCTAAATATAATTGTTATATATCCTTTAATATTGTTGGTTGTATGACCAGCGGAGCCAATGCTGCTTTTTTCTGCTCAATGCGCCTGCTACTATATTTGCTTTGCCAGGGTGGTAATTGATCGTGTAGTCGTAATATTTTACCAATTCTAACCATCTCTTTTGTCTCATATTCAGTTCCTTCTGAGTGAAGAAATATTTGAGGCTCTTGTGATCTGAATAAATCTCGCATTTCTCCCCGTACAAGTAGTGTCTTTATATCTTCATTGCAAATACTATCGCTGCATGTTCTAGACAATGAGTTGGATAGTTATTTTCGTACTCCTTCAGTTTCCTAGATGCATATGCGATTACCTTACCATTCTGCATTTGTACACATCCCAATCCATTTTTGGAGGCGTCAATGTACACCACGAATCCGCCTTTTCCATTTGGTACTGTTAATATTGGGGCGGTCACTAACCGCTCCTTCAGTTGTTGGAAGCTCTCTTCACACTTTTCATTCCACAGGAATCTTACATTATTCTTAGTCAAGGCAGTCACAAGGGTAGCTATTTTGGAGAAATCTATTACGAATCGTCTATAATAGCCCGCTAGTTCTAGGAAGCTTCGGACCTCCATAATATTTCTCGGTATTGGCCAACTTACCACCGCCTCTACCTTGTTGGGGTCAACTGATATCCCTTCACTGGACACTACATGCCATAAGAAGGCCATCTGTTTCATCCAAAAGTCACACTCCTTGAGTTTGGCATAGAGTTTGTTTTCCCTTAGTATTTGTAGTGTATCATGTAAATGTTCTTCATGTTCCATCTGACCTTTTGAATAGATCAGTATATCATTGATGAAGATGATGATAAACCGATCGATGTAGTGTTTGAGAACTCTGTTCATCAGGTCCATGAATGCCACTGGAGTGTTTGTCAGCCCAAATGGCATCGTCATCACCCGAATTTGTAATGGCCATACGTTGTTCTGAATGATGTCTTCCTCACATCATCCGACTTTATCTTCAGCTGGTGATACCCCGACTGTAAATCAATCTTAGAAAATACGGTAACGCCTTGTAATTGATCAAATAGGTCATCAATTCTTTAAATGGGGTACTTGTTCTTAATTGTTACCCTATTCAGCTTTCGGTAGTCGATACATAATTGCAGTGACCCATATTTCTTCTTTATGAACAATACTGGGCTCCCCAAGACGATGAGCTAAGCTGTATGAATCCCTTGTTCAACAAATCTTCCAACTGCGTCTTCAATTCCTTTAGTTCAACCGGCGCCATCCTATAAGGTGCTTTTGATATTGGCATCGTTCCGGGTTCCAACTCAATTTCAAGTTTGATCTCTCTGTCTGGAGGTAGACTTGTCAGATTCTCCAGGAATATATCTTGAAATTCCTTTACCACTATGATGTCCTCCACCTCCGCCTTCGGCTCCCATTATCTCTCCATTATACTAGCTAAAACTCTGAGACACCCACCATTCAATAACTTTTTAGCCTTTATTGTCGATATGATTGGCAGGTTGTCCTTGCGTATGTCTACCTTAAATTCCAGTTGCTCTTCCCTAGTCAGTTTTAATGTTACCTTTTTACCCCACAATCTATGGTTGCGTGTTACTTTGTAAGCTAGTCCATTCCTAATATCACCTCAAACTATCAACATTATCAAGTCAGCCAATAAAATTTTATCCCATATTTGAATAGGATAATTTTTGACCACCTAGCTAGAATCCATTACATCACCCGAAGGTAAGGAACAAAATATCCTATGGTTACGTCCCCGAGTACCACTCCCAACTTCTTTAACAGTGATCGTGATATGAATGAATGTGTGGCACCAGAATCAATTAAAGTAAATGCAATAAGTCCATGGATAGAGATGTTACCACTTATTGTCGTGGCATCCTCTTGCTCTGCCTGATCCTGTGTCATTGCAAAAACTCTAGCTGGGACTTTCTTCTGATCTACAGACCACTTCGGGCAATCTCTAACCACAGGCCCCTTTTTTCCTTGCACCAATAGCATGTATTGGAACCCACCAAGCATTATCTAGTATGGGCTTTGTTACATTTCTGGCACGATAAATTTTCTTTGTTTTCGGCATTGTTCTGTCCATTTTCACAGTTCCCACATTGATGAGGCCCAGGATGCAGCCCATGATGGACACAGACGGACCACCACCGTGCATGTTCCAGAAATTCCAATCATGAGGTTTCGAGCTAAGAAGATCAGGAACTAATGCATGGATTCATACAAAAGATTATATCTAACAATTCTTGCACCTCTACTACATTGAGTATGGGCTTGAAGCTGGATGAATCCATGATTGTGAACCTTATTTCGGCTAAGGAGCAATGAGATACTTAGGCATATTTTATTATAGTTATTTGATAATTATTATTATTTTTTATCTAGGGCTTGATATTTGTTTTAATTCGGCCCTTTATTTATGTTTGAGCGTATTTCTTTAGATTATTATTTTATGTTTGGGAATTAGGCTAAGCGTACAAGGGTTTGAATGTGGGGATAACTTAGGTTAGTTTTAGGATACACACCTGTTGGCGTGTGGATAGTTTCGTCTTTTGTCTTCTTCTTTTTTAGGTTAGGGTTTTGGTTGAAGCATCCTTATAAAAGGCTAACTTTTGTTTCTGTTTTCATTAACTCTTCTTGAATAATATTATATCAATTTGTGAACTTTGAGAAACCCTCAATTTGTTCTCACTGGTTTTGGCTTATCAAAGGTATGCTAATCCTTTGTGGGCCCCATTAGAACTCTAGGTTTATGTTGCTTGTTCCTCAGAGGTTTAGAGTTTTTATCCGAACTGTCTTGGCTTTCTTGGGAACGATTTCAGTTTTGTGTGGGTTTGCTTAGCTTATTCCAAGCCGGTTCTCATCAGTTGATATCAGGACCAAAGTTCCAAGGTCAGTTCACATATCTAATCTGTTTTTGTTAGTTATATTGTCGGGTGTGTTCTTATTTTTCTATTATGTATTTTTTTCTTTCCTGCGATTTTCTTATTTTTCATTACCTCCCTCTTATTTTTTTGTTGTTTTTTTTTCATGTGTTTTATGTGTTGTTTTGTGTTCTGTCTACATTTGTGCGTTTGTTTTGCTCTCGACGTTTGTGCATTTTTTCCTAACTATGATTTTTCCTGGCTGTGTTTGTGCGATTCACATGACCTAGGGTTCTAAAGCCTTAAACTCTTTGCGGCAGTAGGTAAATTTTGGAAATAATCAAAATTAGGTCAATTCCACAACACCAAACGTCTTAGAAGGTTCGAGGGACGCGAAAAAATACATATATGTGTTTAAAAATTCCAAATTTTGAGTGCAATAGCTTACTTGCTATCATATTTGTCGCAATCGATAGTGTGCTTATTTTCCTCTTCTATTCATATTTAACTAGCTTTCTTTATTAATTCTCGTAAATCGTGTCAGCATCTTGTTTCCCTTCTCCTTGTGTCTACCTATCTGTTGTACTTATGATTGAGCTGAACAGTGTTATTTGGGACAAAATTAAGGGTTTCGCCTATACTAGGCTTGGGAATGAAGCCCAGTGAACAAAGCCCACAATCAACAGTTCGGGAACAAAGCCCACAATCATTTCAGTTCGAGAATAAAGCCCACAATCAACACAGTTCGGGAATAAAGCCCACTCTCAACACAAGTTTGGGAACAAAGCCCAAGGAATAAAGCCCATTATCAACAGTTCGGGAACAAAGCCCACAATCAATTCAGTTCGGGAATAAAGCCCACTCTCTACACAGTTCGGGAACAAAGCCCAAGGAATAAAGCCCACAATCAACACAAATCGGGAATAAAACCCTCATCTCAATTCGGGAACAAGACCCTCAACTCAATTTGGGAACAAGACCCACAACTCCATTCGGGAACAAGACCCTCATCACAGTTTGGGAATAAAGCCCACATTCAGCACAGCTCAGGAACAATACCCTCAACTCAGTTCAGGAACAAGACCCACAACTCAAATAGGGAACAAGACGCTCAGCTCATCAAAACTCAGTAATGGTTCGGAAATGAACCACCATCTCACATCAGTAACGGTTCGGAAATGGACCACCTCTCATAAAATAACGGTTCGGGAATGAACCACCTCTCATCAAATAACGGTTCAGAAATGAACCATCTCTCATCAGTAATGGTTCGGAAATGAACCATCTCTCATCAGTAATGGTTCGGAAATAACCATCTCTCATCAGTAATGGTTCGGAAATGAACCATCTCTCATCAGTAACGGTTCAGAAATGAACCACCTCACATCAGTAACGGTTCGGGAATGGACCACCTCTCAAGTAACGGTTTGGGAATGAACCACCTCACATCAGCTCAGTTTGGTAATGAATCTTAGAGATCACAGCGTCTTTCAGGGATAAACCTTAGGGGTCGCAGCACCTCGCCATCAAATCAATTCAGTTTGAAGCATCTCGCAAAGCGACAGGTAAATATGACAGCCGACGAACCAGGTAAGTAAAAAAATGCATGCATAACTTTGATAGGGTTGTCACTGTCACACACTGCACAAGCCACATCAAAGTGGTGGCGACTGTAGACACTGTATTTTTGCATAAAGCCCAATGATGAGCCTCGTATGGAGGCACTACCCGATAAGTCACGGAAGTTGCGGGAAACACATGCCGGAAGGGAAAATTCAAAAATATTAATATCTCATAGAATATAAACTCGCTAGTTAGCCGCGAGTTCGCTCAGTCGATTCCTATTTTAAACATTATTCTTGGCCCAAAACCCTCGCACCCATCCAAAGCCCACATGCATAACCCTAACCCGAATGCACCACTATAAAACATGACCTAAACCAAACCCTAAGGCTAGACTCTTCACACCTCCTTCTCCCCCACCAATTCACTAACAAAAAAGAAACCCGCTTGCTTCAATCCATAAATGGATCAATTTAACTTGCAAACCTTGTTTGCATGTTTCGGTCCGACAAAACCGTCAGGATGTTTATAAACATCCTCCAAAAGGTTTCCGTTTAAGGAAAGCGGTTTTGATGTTCAGCTCTCATATTTCATAAATGAAACATGCAGCATTAGCAAGCATTATCCGAATGGATTTAATCAAGGCAACAAGTGAAAAAGTTTCGTCTTAGTCGACAATATGTCGTTAACGATACCCTTTCTGTACAAGCCTAGCTTTGTACGTTTGTATGTTGCCATATTTCATGTATGTCTTCACCATGAAGACTCACCAACAGTCACAATGCCTTTTGGTACATCAACTAATATCCCAACTTAGTTGATATACATGGAATCCATTTCGGACTTTATGACACTTTGCCATAAAATGAGTCAATACCTTGTATCGTTTCCTCATACGTAGTTGGTTCAGTACCCTCAATAAGACTAATGTCTACAAGAGGTGAGATCAGAAACCCATACCTCCCAGGTTATTTTCTGACTCTCCACGACTTACGTGGTTCTTTTGTATTCGAAGATTATGGTACAGTTTCATCCCTGATGAACTGTTTATGTTCCGTGAGGACTCGGTGCCTGGAACAGTATTACTCTGATTTTCATTGAGTTTTACTTTCCTCCCACTTACCACTGCATATTGGAATTCCTCTTAGGAAATCTGCATGGAGAGCAACAATTACATTGTTCTCTTGTGAGTTGTATAAGTATTATACTTTGGTTTCCCTAGGACAACCTACAAATAGGCACTTATCCGATTTGGGTTCTAGTTTGGTATCATCCAAACATTCAATTATATGCTCAGCATTCCAAATCTTCAGGAATGAGAAACCCGTTTTTTTTCTGTTCATATCTAATATGAAGTATGTCTAACAGATTTACATAGAACCTTATTCAAAATAAGTATTGCACTGTTAAATTCTTATCATTTGAAAGAAATTGGTAGTTTAGAGTGACTCATCATTAACCTTATCATGTCCAACAAAATTCGATTTCTCTGTTTGGACACACCACTCAATCGAGGTGTTTCGGGAGGAGTCCACTGTGAAAGAATACTATACTCTTTCAGGTAATCGAGAAACTTATTGCTTAAGTAATTTCCACACGGTCTAAACGTGACGGATTAATACTTTAGCCGGTCTGTCTGTCTATTTCGTGTCGAAACTCTTTGAATTACTCAAAAGTTCCTAACTTGTGTTTCAAAAGATACACATAACCGTAACGCGATGCCACATTTGTAAAGGTTACGAAGTATTCATATTCAACTCTAGCCTAGCTACACATGGGCCCACTTACATCACAATGAACGAGGGCTAACAAATCGGTGGCACTTGCATTTTTACCAAGTAAAAGGTGTTTTAGGCACTTTGCCAAATAAACTAGTTTCGTAGACATTATTTGAATTAGAATCAAATTCGTCCTAGTACCCACTCTTAGAAAGTGTGGATATACGAGTCTTGTTTAATGTGTCTCAGACAACAATGCCATAAATAAGTCTCATCTGATTAATTCAGTTTGAGCTATTTGTTTGTCATGCTATATGTATGAGATTAATTTATATTCAAAAAATAAATACTGTTATTCACATCTAATGTGTTTATCTCAATATCATCTTTATAAACTAAAACACTTAGTGTTCTAGAATATATAAAGGTATACGCGCAACGGGTTATACTAGATATAGAGATAATGTTTCTAGTCAAACTAGGTACATTATAATAGTTTCCCAATTTAAGTACATGCCCAAAGGGCAATTCTAAAACTTAGGTTTCTAAGGTTAAAACAGCGACTCTCGTCCCGTTTTCGACTAATAGGTCAATCAGCAGATTCTGCACATCAGTACATATATTTATGTACCACATCCAGTATCTAAAATCCAATTTTAAAACCAGCAGTGGACATGTTTATAACAAATATACCTGAAGCCGGACCCTTGTCCGTCTTCATTTCTTTCATGTCTGTCTTTTCCATACGGCAGTCACGCTTTCAGTGACCTTGTTTGCCACAGTTTAGGCAGACATCTTGGGATATGTTATTTGTCTTCCTAGAAGACTATGATGATTTTGCATTTGCCATTTTTTCACATCCCTAGAAGCCTTCAGCCAAGCCTAGACCTTCTGGGATGCAGGAGTAAGATGCGTCTTGCGCTTCTTGCCCTTTTGTAAGCTATGGCTCTGTCTCCTTGAGTATAGCCATTAACTCTCCAAGAGTTTTCTTTTGTAATCAGTACTTCTAAGATCTATGTATAGATCTTATGAAGATCCTTCAATTTCAATATCATACTATAAGGATCTAATCCTTAGTTCTGACGAAGAAATTAAGGAATCATTGCGGCAAGCATAACGGATTGAGCACTAAGGTTATCATCACCATGAGTCTTCCAAAACTCATGCTCCACTATTTGCTCAACTCCGGGCTAAGGCCCGAGATGTCACTCTATCAAATAAAGTAACTTCTCGGTTCCCAGGACTATCCTGAGGTTCTATTCCCCATTTGAAAAATTGAAGCCGCTTAATGAAATTTTCACCCAGGATTATGTTTTAAACGCCAATCTTTCAGTTATCTTGATTCCAATAGTCCAACTATCCAAACAATAATTTCGGGTACAATCGAATATAATGATTTCTATAGTCCAACTATATAACCAATTACTATTGATTGGTTAAATTCAAATGTATTGATTATTATAATCCAATTATATAACTAATTACAAATGAAGTAGTTTGAATACAGTCCAACTATTCAATTAAAATAACAATTGAATATTAGTCCAACTAATATATAAAAAAAATTAATGACGAAAAATTGAAATGAGTGCGTATTGGCAAGTATCTAAACGAAATTGCAAATTTAATACTTGCCTCCCACTATTTTTCGGCGAGCCTCTAACCCTCTGTGGAGTACTCGGGAAACCTAGTTTCCTAGTGGGCTAGGATCCCGTTAAATAACACACAATCTTGACTTTGGTCAACAAATTGTATGATACTTAACTAGGTAGATCTCTAAGATTAATTGGATCTCATCTAATTCCTAGATCCAGTAGGTAGACTTCCATATCCTAAATATATATACAATATATGTAAATAAATCCAATATATTTCCTAACCTTTTTCCTCTAAATCAACTAAGCCTTGGCTTTGGCTCAACAAGCTTAATGATTCTAGTTAAGCGCGACCCATTGACAGTGGGAAAGCTTCGTAATCAAGGCCGATGAACAAGAAGTGACCTTGACTTTAGCCAACAAATCACAACTTGCCCAAGGCGTACGATATGGATAAAGCCTTTCATGATTCAAACACATCCGCGATGGACAAAGGTCTTAACTTTGGCCAACAAACCAGTGCCAATCTTGGATCTTGAGAGAGAATCACTCAATGGAAGGAAATCGCTTAATATTTATTGAGGGTTTTTTCGCGTAATTGGCAACCAATTTATTATCTTTAATTAGGTCTCATCATACAACCTTAAGCATGCATTCTAAAAGCATAATAAGGCGTGAATAAAATAATAATGATATACGGATGGATATCTCACAAATTGTTCCTAGAACAATCACTATCTTTCCTCTCCTCGGCTAGCATTATTTTAACTTATACCCAATTACATAATACTTCTAAAGAAACCTCATTTACATTGAGGGGAATAGGTGAGAAGAGAATTACAAAGAATCAAGAGATAAAGGCTGGACACCCATGTCCAATTAATAAATTCCAAATTTATTACAACAATTTCCAAAATTACCCTCACCCATCTAATATCCATCTGATATACATTATTCATACAACACATCCATGTATACACACAAAGCATGTTATTCAATCAATCTAATCCAATTAATTAATCTTTGATTAATGACCATCCAATGTTCAAACAATGATTTGATTTGCGCGAGTCCAACTCGTTTAAGAATAAGTACTCAAAGTATGAATTCTTGAATTATATCAAACTATAATTTTAAATACAATTTATTTTGTATTCAATACTAATTCTTTATTTAATTCCAAATTAAATAATTACACTTTATTAATATGCCTTTTAGACTTAGATTCTAAATCCAATCTTAATGGGTCTCAAAGGCCCAATTAACATCCAATGTCAATTTAATTAAAGTCCAATGGGCTTTTAATTAATTTCTTAAGGCATGGGCTTTGGCCAATATGGGTCAAACCCAAATGCCAAGGCCCAATAAAGGAATCACCGTATTTGCCATAAAATTAATTTCGCCCCATTAGGCCCAATTATCATATTTGGACTTTACGGAAATGATTTTAGGCCCAATTTGATCCAACCAATTATCATAAACCAAATTTTGCCCAACCAAGCCTATTAAGCCCAAATACAACAACATTAGCCCAATTCAAAATTAAAGGCTAATTTATTTAATCACAATATTCCAAATATTACAATTATTTAATTAAAGTGTATTTGCCATAATTAATTAGTTAAATTAATATTTCCAAAACACCAATTACACTAATTAATCATGTTTTAACTAATCAACTTATGTCCAACACAAATTGAAGCAAAATCAATCCCAACATGCTTAACAAGTCACGGCAATATGGGATTTTTATATCTGATTTTGATTTCAATCCAATTAAATCACAAATCAATGTATCCAAGCATTTTAAACACATCCAATGGTCTAAAAAATCAAAATCACCATGACATTATAAGGTCCAAAGTCTCGGCCAAGGTAAGCAAATTTGGGAAAATTATTCCAATCAATTTTTCATAAAATTAATCATGCATCATAATCTAAGCATACTCAAACACTCAATTTCATTAAATCATGCTCCAAGCAAAATTACCCAAATTCAAGATTATGAACCCTAATCCATTTCATGCTTAAATTAGGCTCTGATACCAATGTTGGGTTCTCTAAGAACAAAATCCAAGATCATTAAGCATAAAAGAAGTGTGAATACTCAATGAAGTAGCGGAAATACTTACATTGATCGGCTAGGTAGGATGTGTAGACAACAAAAATTTGCCTCCTTTGAAGTTGCTCCAAGCTTTCCTTTGAATTGTATGTTGAGCTTCCAAGCTTGTTCTTGAATTCCAAACTCATGGAGTAGTTTCCCTCAAACCTTTGAATGACATTTTGTGTGCTAGAACCTTAGATCTTTGAATCAAAAAATCACTTACCATGAACCCTAGGGTCACGGCAATGGAGGGTGAGAGAGAGAGATGGAAGTTTCTGTTGGTTTCTAATTAGGTCCCAAGATACATGAAATCAAGCACAAAATTCACATGAATACACAAAGGAGTAAGGCAGAATACATACTCACATTGATGGATTTGATGCTATGAAGAACACAAGCCTTCAAGCTCCCTCAAAAGCTCACGGCAGCAGCTCCCCTTGGCAATGGACTGCACGGTGGTGACTGGTTCGGATCCTCCAAGAATCGGCCATTGACGACCTCCATCGAAGCTCCAAGCTTCAAGCTTCCAAGCTCACAAATTCGCTGCCTTATCACCTTAGGATGACTCATGGTGTGCTAGCACTAGATTTTGCAACAAAATCAATTCACTCACTTCTCTTATGCATTTGGTTTTACAGAAAACAGAGGTAGATTTTGGCTCCAAGCCGAGAAGGAGAAGAAGGAAAGAGATGAGGGAAAAAGGGTTTCCTTGAAACCGTAAAAGGGAGAGAGTGGAGAGAAAAGAAAAAGAAATGTAATTGGTTTATATATTTTCCAAAATTAATAAAACCATTTACCAAATTCTTTTACTTTCTATTTACCAAAAAGTCAAAAAACAAAAAGCAATAAATGCTTTTCAATCAACTCACATCAATCACTCAATCAATCAATCTAATTGTCACATCACTCAAAGTGACATGTGATTTGACGCTTGATGTGACTTGCGATTTGACGCTCTATTTGACTTACGTGCCGCATTCGAATTCGAAATATGAATGAAATCGCAAATAATCTTGGGCTCAAGTTCGCTAATTCCAAATTAATGAATTTTTCGTTGCGTCGTAATTAAATTGTTACGCCTAGCGAAATCACTATTCACGTCGCTAACGAATTAATTCTAAATTAATTCGTTCACCCGAATTAAAATCTAATTTTAATTCCGCGTCGAAATCCAATTTCTAATGATATATCAAATATATTATTTTATCGATTAATTGCAAATTAATCGTTCTCTCTCTTTAATTAATATTTTATCCCATAAAAATATCTTCGTAATTAATCTCAGATTAATTTTCTCTCTCTTCTAATTAATCCCAGATTAATTAAGTGCGAGTCATACATCATCGGTGAATCTTCGGGAAGCGACCCATGAGATCCCCGGATATGTTGGCAGTAAATACGGTCGTCTGACTATCCGAACACGTAAGTACCTCGTACTACGTTTATACCGATTTACAGGACAAGGTTGGCTTCTAGCAAAGCGTCATGCCTAACCAATTCTCCAGAAATATCCTTACAGGAATATGTGATCTATATCAAGCGTAATATACCGAAGTATTACGTATTTCGATCCAGTATCGGATGTTCACGTGCTAGGTCTGGGCTGGAATTGTGTCTGTCCCGTACGAAACACATATCGGATGTCTGGAAACTAGTCTATATAATCGGATATACATGACCTAGTCATAATATCCCGATAGCTCGAGCATTTAAGAGAACGAGTTCCGTATCCTATGTGACCATCATCTCCATATGACTGGAGTGATACTTCCATCTTAACATCACACCCAACACACTACGATTCTCAATATACCCAGAATTGTCGTACACAAAACCTGTTAAAGTCCTGGACGACCTCAACCAAAGTATATTGATTGTCGCAAGTATTAGCGGTGCAAGTCTCAGGTTAAGACCAAATACACCTACCCTGATTGCAGACTCCCATAGACACATAGTCATACTACCAATGGGATTCTGCAGGGGTCTATCCAGAGCGAAGCTGTTTCTAATACCATCGGTAAAACACAACCTCCTATCACACTTGCATAAGTATCCTATACCCAAATTTATGAGAACTATGCTGTTGTGCCCTCACAACGTGCACAAGTGTAATACTAGTCTTTTACGTATTTATCGATGTCCAATCTCGATAATACTCTAACTAGGGATATTTAATGATTTATCCTTCGTGGACTGATATTGTCTCAAATCATTCTCTATCCAGGAACAAATCATAAGGACCTCTCATCATTTATACATCTAGGTGATCTAATCACAAATGATAAGAGTGCAATCTCCTTTGTCACATAGTTAATTTGTTCAACAACACCATGATCTGTACAAATAGTGACGCTATGGGTCATAATTGTCCAACAATCTCCCACTTGGCCTATAGCCAGTCACTCGAGTGTTTAACACCTGAACTATGTACGGTTGGCTCAAATTGCTGAGAAAAGCTTTCGTCACCGGATTTGCATGATTATCATCTGATGCGATTTATTCGATCATCACATCGCCACGATGTATGATCTGAACGAACCAGATGAATATCCAAGTATGTATTGGATCGTTGATGAGACCATTAATTCCTTAGCCTGTGTTGACACCTAGCTCAGCTGCTAACAGAACTATATCTAATCTAATTAGATTTGTTATTGACCCAGATGATTTCTATTGCTGCCTCAGCAGCAGCAATAACCCGCATTTATTGTTTATTCGGTAATAGTATCTTGCTTGGAAGATTTCCAGCTCATTGTTCCATTATACTATTGTATAGTACCTTTGTTACGACTTATAGTCGTTATCATGAAAGCCAAGCTTTCACCGATTATATTATGGGAATATCATTTCCAAGAAATGATATATCATCATTATTCAGGACATTCAATGTCAGTGCGCTCCCGCTAACCTCCTTACATACACAAGAATTATTTTCGTTTTGAATTAAATCATAAACTATTATGATTACATCAAAACGACAATTCAAAGAACCTAATGCTTGCTTCAATCCAAACATGGATCGAATAACCTGCAAACCTAGTTTGCTTGTTATGGTTCGACAAAACCGTAAGGATTTTGTAAACATCCTCCGAAAGGTTTTCGTTAAGGAAAACGATTTTGGCATTCAGCTACACATTTCATAAATGAACCATGCAGCATCAGCAAGCATTGTCGAAATGGATTTTCCGTGGCAACAGGTAAAAGGTTTCGTCGTAATCAACACAATGTTGATAACTCTACCTTTTCGCTACAAGCCTAGCTTAATACGATGGTATGTTGCCATTCATGTATGTCTTCCTTGAAGACTTATAGTACCAGTAGGCACAATGACTTGTGGTACATTAACTAGTATCCAAACTGGTTGATATACATGGAATCCATTTCGGACTTTATGGCACTTTGCCATAATAGGGAGTCGATACCTTGTATCACTTCTTCATACGTAGTCAGTTGGTATTCCTCAATAAGATAGACATCTTTATTAGGTGAGATCAGAAACCCATACCCCAGGTTTTTTTCTGATTCTCTCTGACTTACGTGGTTCTTGTGTATTTGAAGATTATTGGTATAGTTTCATCCTTGATGAACTATTTGTGTTCCATTAGGAATCGGTGCCAGGAATAGTACTATGATTTTCATCGAGTTTTACTATCCTCCCACTTACCACTGCATATCGGTATTCCTCTTAGGAAAACCACATGGTGAGCAACAATTAAATTGTTCTCTCGTGAGTTGTATAAGTACAATACTTATGGTATCCCTAGGATATCCTACATTTGGCATTTATCCAATTTGGGTTCTTGTTTGGTATCATCCAAACATATGCCTAGCATACCCAAATCTTCAGGAATGTGAAACCCGGTTTCTTTCCCGTTCATATCTAATATGATATATGTCAAACAGATATTATGGAACCTTATTCAAAATAAGTTCTTGCACTGGTTAAAGCCTATCCGTTGAAGGAAATGGTAGCTCAGAGCGACTCATGATTAACCTTATCATGTCCAACAAAATTCGGTCTCTCAATTCGGATACACCGTCAAACTGACGTGTTCCGGGAGGAGTCCTCATTGAAAGAATACTATACTCTTTCAAGTATACGAGAAACTTATTGCTTAAGTATTTTTCCATTACGGTCTTACCGTGACGGTTTAATACTTTAGTCGATCTGTTTGTCTATTTCGTGTCGAAACTGTGAAAGTTTCCGATTTGTGTTTTAAAAGAAACACATAACCATACGCGATGCCACATCCGTAAAGGTCACAAAATATTCATATCCACATCTAGCCTAGCTAGACATGGGCCCACTTGCTTCACTATGAACTAGGGCTAACAGATCGGTGGCACTGGCACTTTTACCAAGTAAATAGTGTTTTAGGCACTTTGCCCAATAAACAAGGTTCGTAGACATTATTTGATTGGAATCAAATCAGTCCTAGTACCCACACTTCAAAAGTGTGGATATACGAGTCTTGTTTAAATTGTGTCCCAGACAACAATGCCATATCAAGTTTCTTAATTGATCAAATCAATTTGAGCAAATTGTTTGTCATGTTATATATTTGAGATATATTTATATTCAAAATATAAATGATGTTATTCACATCTAATGTGTTTATCTCAATATCATCTTTATATAATAAAACACTTTAGTGTTCTAGAATATAAGGTTCACCCGCAACGGGTTAAAACACTGATATAGGGATAATGTATCTAGTCAAACTAGTTACATTATAACAATTTCCTAATTTAGTTACACACCCGAGGGTAGTTCCTAAACTTAGGTATCTGTGGTTAAAACATCGACTTTTGTCCCATTTCCAATTCGCAGATTTATCTCAATTGAAGTCAGTATCATGTTCAAAACAGATTCTGAACATCAATATATATATTTTATGTACCACACTAAGTATCTAAATTTTTAATTTTAATACTAGCTGTGAACATAATTATGACAATCATTTTTGAAGTCAGAGCCTTGCTCGTCATCAATTCCTTCTTAGGATATGTCCTTTTATCTTCCTAGAAGATTATAATGATTTTGCCTTTGCCCTTTTCAACATTCCAGTAGCCTTCGGCCAAGCCTCGGGTTTCTAGAATATCGAAGTAAGGTGCGCCTTGCGCTACTTGCCTTATTGCAAACTTTGACTTTATCTCCTTGAGATTAGTCATTAATTCTCCAAGAATTATTTATTGCAATTTTTACTTCTAATATCTAATTTTAGATTTATAAAGATCCTTCAATTTCAGTATCATACTTTAAGAATCTAATCTTTAGTTCTGATAAAGAAATTAAGGAGTCTATATGACAAGTATTATGGATTAAGCACTAAAGTTATCATTACATGAATATTCCAAATATCATGTTCCACTTGTTTGCTTAACTCCGGACTTAGGCTTAATATATTATTTTATCAAATAAAATAACTTATTATTTTTCCAGGACAATCCTGAAACAATTCCCAATTTGAAAATTAAAGTCGTTTAAATACATTTTCACCCAGGATTATTGTGGGACACAAAAACTGGACGACGCATGTTGTCCTAGGTTCGCGGCCTAGTCGGGAATACGGAGTAGCCACGGGGGACTAAACCGGAGAATAATGGAGTCGCCACCCGGTGTGAACCGGGAAAATGAGATTTAAGGCCGCATTACCCCTCGCAAGGGAAGACCTCAAACCGTTGGGTTCGGAATGGTCCCTTACTTATATCACTTGTAATGAAAGGATTTTTGTAATAATTTAATCAGCTTAAGTAACAATTATTTCCAAGAGTATCATGCTTCTAAGTTCATATGCGCAAAAAATAAAACTTACACCTAAATTTGCATATATCTTACATTTAAGATTGCATGCTTGAAAGTAAATCAAAATAGCAACGAACATACAACTTCCTTGGCATATTGTATTCATGGAAACACAAGTACACACTAACCACGCAAGCACACATAAAAGCGAATCAAATAATGGTGAACATGTGATTTCATAGACATATCATACTTATACGTGCGGAAGCATAAACAAATAGCCATTTCATGTCCATGTGTAAATAAAAGAGTCAACTAAATGCATAATGCAAAAAGACACTTAATGATGCAATTAGGCATTAAAGTAAGCATGCTATGACGTGGTGCAAAAGAAGATAACTAATATGGACACAAACACACATGTGAGCACTTTTCCAAGTGGTACGTGGAATTGTATCCCAAGTACAGACCGCACTACCGTCCATTCGGAATCGGCTACGGAATTTATGTCTGGGTTTCCATCCAATATACCACAAGAAATAATACTCAAATGCTATCATGACATAGATATATGAATTGTAATACGTTAAGCCAAGACTAAGGTAAGTGATGCAACCAATGGAATAAATGTGTTTTTCATTACGATGCGTACAAAGATAAGGATGACCATATGGGATTTCATAATGCATGCGTGAATGGTATAGTTGGCTTTACGCGCGGGTTGAGGCTAATAGGTGGCGTTAAGTGGGTGAAGCTGTGATTAGCGTGAAGAGGCTTAGGTCTTAACGTGAATGAGGGTTCTAGTTTGTGTATGAACAAAGGAAAGTGCAAGGGCTAATAATATGGGTGTACCAATGGTAATAGATCGAGCCAAGACAGAGGTAGATGATGCAATCAATATATGAAAGACATGGCAAATATCATGGCAAAGGTAGCCTTTTAGGCTTTTCTTCCCCCAAATGGAGAACCTTTTTAGTCCAACACAATGAGCCCATGCGCTTTTCATTACAATGAGTAAAAAGATAAAGATAACTATATGAAACTGCGTACACCCGATTGAACACATCTTACATTCAACCGAATATACATCAACCGGCGCGGCAAAGCATCATGGTAAAGGGTTTTAACCCCTCCAATAGGGGACCTTTAATCCGACTTACTAAGCCCATGCGCTCGATCGCATCATGCATACAAAGAATAAAAACAATAATATCAAACTTAGTATGCCCGATTGAACATATCTTACATTCAACCGAACACACATCAACAGGCGCGGCAAAGCATCGTGGTAAAGGGTTTTAACCCCTCCAAATATGGGACCTTTAATCCGACTTACTAAGCCCATGCACTCGATCGCATCATGCATACAAAGAATAAAGACAATAATATCAAACTTAGTGTACCCGATTGAACATTTCTTACATTCAACCGAACACACATCAACCGGCGCGGAAAAGCATCGTGGTAAAGGGTTTTAACCCCTCCAAATAGGGGACCTTTAATCCGACTTACTAAGCCCATGCGCTCGATCGCATCATGCATAAACAAGTAACATGCGAAATTCAAATGACGAATAATAAATAAATCAAAACAACATAAAACAAAAGAAAGTGTCGTTTACTCAAGCGGTACGTGGAGTTGTATCCCGAGTACAGATCATACTACCGTCCATTCGGAATCAGCTATGAAATTTATGTCCTGGTTTCCATCCGATATACCGTGAGAGTTGACACGCCTTTCATTTTATTCCAAGGCCAAAACATACAATATTTCGTAATCCATGCATATTTATCTACTCAAGGGCCACAACATGCATTTTAACATAACAATCATGCGAACAATACTCAATGAATAATAAAAATAAAACAAAAAACGAATGTGGAAAATACCCTCAGGTCTAACCTTTTTTTCCGACTTTCGGACTTGCGTTTCACGGAGATCGGAAGGGTAAAGCTCATCAACTTCTCTGGTTCACTGGTTTGCGTTTTAGCTCACTGTTTTGCATTTTTTGCTTGCTGTTTTGCCTCTGTTTTGATGCTGTTTCCTCTGTATTTTCTGCTCACTGTTCAGGTCACTGTTTTGGCGTGAATGGCTGCTGTTTTTAGGGTTAATTTGCTGTTGTTTTTAGGGTTAATTTGCTACTGTTTTAAGGTGATTTTGGGCTTCTTTTTGCGTGTTCAGGGCTACTGTTTTTGGGGTAATTTTCGATGTATGTAGCTGCTATTTTTGGGGCAATTTTTGGTGTGAAGTGGGGGGTTTATGGGGCTGGTTTTCGGTGGTGATTAAGGGCTGTTTTGATGGTTGTAGGGGCTGTGAATGGCTGCTGTATTTTCGGTAATGTGAGGGTGGGGATGATGAGAATTGTTTTCTATTTTTTCTTGTGATTTGCGTGTAATGTCTAGGGTATCTTGCTGTGATTTGCGTGTGAGTTGTGTGTATGAGCTAGGGGAATGCATGTCTTGGTTAGGGGTTGTTTATATAGAGAAGGCTATGGCTTCTCCTTATCTCACAAGGAAGGGATTTGATTTAGTGTTAAAGAAGGAAAGCAATGGATTTGATGGAGACAAGATTGATTTAGATTAGGAAGTCAATATATTTAAATTGGTTATGAGTGATTTAATTAGGCATGATATTTCTTTAATTTAGTATATGATTTTGTTTAGTTATGAAGTTAATATATTTTATTTATCTAAATTAGGTAGGATTATATTTTATGTTTTATTTAATTGGTAAATGGTTTAATTATTTTATTTAATTCAATTACATTATCTAATTAATATTTAATTTATTTGGGTGTAATTTAGGGTGATGGGCGTGTGGGCCTAGTCATGGTGGGTGTGTGGGCCAGATGTGGTGTGGGCTTGGTTTGGCTTGGTGAGTGGGTTAGGCGTGTATAGGCTAGATTAAAAGGTTTTTGGTTTTTTTTTTGGGCCAAAGGTGATCTAAACGGAGGTCCAACAAGTGAGCTTGACGCCAAATAAGTGAACAAGATCTAACGAAATACCGATTCCCTTCCGACGACCGTTTCCCGCAATATCCTTAACTAAAAAGGTAGTGCCTCCAACTGAGACTCATCATCGGGTTTCACATGCAAAAATGCAATGTCTACAGTCGTCCCCACTTTGATAGGACTTGTGCAGTGTGTGACTTTGAACAATCCTATCTAAGTTTTGCAATGCATTTTCACTTACCTGGCTCGTCTGCTGCCTCGAGCTGAGTTGGTGCTGCAGTGGACCTCGATCTTGGGACGCACCCCAATAACTGCAACCGACAACGGGGGCCCTCGACCCTGGGACGCATCCCGGAACTACAACTGATGATGCAGTGGGCCCTCGACCCTGGGACACATCCCGGAACTACAACTGACAACAGGGGCACCTCGACCCTGGGACGCATCCCAAAACTGCTGACGATGTGGGCCTCGCCCTCAAGTTGATATGGGCCTCGTCCCCAAGTTGACATGATGTGGGGCCTCGCCCCCAAGCTGATATGGGCCTCGCCCCCTGGGACTTATCCCCAAAAAACTGTTGATGTGGGCCTCGTCCCCGGGGACTCATCCCCCAAGACTGAAACTGCGTTGACGCTGTTTGGCTCACTTCTGCCGCCATCTCTTTTCTTCGAACCTGTGAACAAAACCAAGAACAAACACGAAGAGAATGCAATGTTACGTGTATGCATGAATGATTTTCTTATCCCGTTGGGTTAGGTCTTCTGCCAATTTCCTTGGTGACTGCTCGGTCTTCTCTCCCTCAGGTAAAGTACTGTTTCAATCTGTCTACGTTGATCGGCTCGGTGAACTCGTTCCCTTCCAAGTCTGATAGCTTCACTGCTCCATTTCCCATTACCTTCTGCACTATGTAAGGTCCTTCCCAGTTAGGTCTGAACTTTCCTCTTGGATTTGTCGTCGACGGCCTTGATTGCTTAAGTACCAAATCACCCTTTCTGATCTTGGTGGGGCGTACTTTCTTATTGAATGCTCGGGCTAGTCTCTTCTGATACAATTGCATGTGATACAAAGACTTCATTCTCTTCTCATCCAATAGTGCTAACTGATCAAACCTCTGTGCGGCCCACTCCTGTTCGGTAATTCTGCCTCTGCTAATACCCTCATAGACTGTATTTCCACTTCTACTGGAAATACTGCTTCCATTCCATAGACCAAAGAGTAAGGTGTGGCCCATGTTGCTGTTCTTACTGATGTTTTGTACCCCCACAAAGCATATGGTAGTTTATCGGCCCAATCTCTGCAGTTCTCTGTCATATTGGCTAAAATCGTCTTTATAGTCTTGTTGGCTGCCTCAACTGCCCCATTTGCCTGCGGCCTGTACGGTGATGACTTGTGGTGGCCTATCCCGTATTTCTGCAACATTGCCTTCGTCTCTCCTTGAAATTGAACTCTGTTGTCTGTCACTACATGTTGCGGCATACCATACCGACAAATGAGGTTTCGAGCTATAAAATTTGCCATCTATTTTGCTGTAACATTGTGGAATGATTCGGCTTCCACCCACTTCGAGAATTAATCTACTGCCACTACTATGAAGCGATGCCCATTCGATGCATTCGGTCGAATTTCTCCAATCATATCAATTCCCCATGCTGAGAAAGGCCACGGCTCTAACAACCCGTGCAACTCTGTGTGCGGTAAGTGATTCAAATTGCCATGTGCTTGACAATCATGACAGTGCTTCACCATCTTCGCGCAGTCTGTTTCCATGGTTGACCAATAAAAACCTTGTGTCACTATCTTGCGGGACAGATTCAACCCGTTCATATGCGGACCACATACCCCGGCGTGTATTTCTTCCATTACATGTTGAGCTTCCTCTTTTCTCAAACACTTCAACTGAATACCATTTGCTTGCCTCTTGTACAGTTCCCATTTCAAAATTACATACTGGGAAGCTAACTTCTGAATGGCTATTCTATCTTTTCTGCCTGCCCCTTCCGGGAGTTCACCATGTTCCAGATACCTTTGAATGTCATAATACCAAGGTTGCCATCGTCGACCTCAACTTCCAGAATTCTTTCTATCTCATAAACAGGTCTGCTTGCTGTTGTCAGTATCAACGGTCTCATCACTAACTTTTCTGGATTTTCCCAAGTTGCTGCAAGTGTAGCCAATGCATCTGCCATCTGATTCTCTTCTCTCGGTAAGTGGTGAAACTTACACTCGGGATAACCTGTGCCAACTGTCTGAGGTAAAAAAGGTAAGGTTTCAACTGTTCTTCTTTCAATTCCCATTCTCCTCGCATCTGTTGGACTACGAACATAGAATCTCCGTAGACTTCCACACTTCCGGCCTTCAAGGCTATCAATGATGTCAAACCAAACGCACATGCTTCATACTCGGCCATGTTATTAGTCACTCTGAATGTCAACCTCTTGGCCAAAGGCAAAGTTTCTCCCTCGGGGGTCACTATAACGATCCCAATTCCGGCTCCCTTGTAATTCACTGCTCCGTCAAAATACATCTTCCATCTCTGAACTGTTATTGCTTGGATCTTTCATCTGGAAATTCAAACTTATACTGATCCCCTCAACAGGTTACAATGCCAGAAACTCTGCTACTGCTCGCCATTTGATCATTTTGGAGGTGAGATACTCAATGTCAAACTCTGTCAGCAATACCAACCATCTGCCCAATTTTCCCACTAATGAAGGCACCGAATGAAGATATTTCAGAGGATTTTCTTTTGCCACTACCCGGATCTTGTAAGACTGGAAATAATGCCGTAATTTTCGGGAAGCCCATACCACGGCAAGACAGATCTTCTCTACTTCTGATACCGAGCCTCATACGGGAGCATCTTCTTACTCAGATAATAGACTGCATGTTCTACCCCTGTCTCATCTGCCTGTACCATCATTGCCCCCAGTGCTTCTGATTCTATAGCCAAATACAATATCAAAGGTCTGCCCGGTCTCAGAGGTTTCAATACATAAGGCTTTACCAAGTACTCTCTGATTTTTTTCGAAGGCTGTCTGACACTGTTCATTCCATCTCACTGGCTGATCTTTTCTCAACAGTTTGAAGATAGGCTCACATACTGATGTCAACTTGGCGATGAACCAACTGATGTATTGAATCTTCCCCAAGAATGCTCTGACTTCTTTTTCTGTCTTCGGTGCAGGCATTTCTGTGATTGCCTTGATTTTCTCAGAATCTACCTTTATTCCGCCCATTCCCACTGTATGACCAAGCAATTTCCCTGATGTCACCCCAAACACATATTTCTTGGGATTATGCCGCAGGTTATATTTGTCAACTCTCTGAATGAACCTTTCCAGTGCTTCGATATGCCCAACTCTTGTCTCTGATTTCACCATCATGTCATCCACATACACCTCAATCTATTTGTGCATCAAGTCGTGGAAAAGTGTAGTGGCCATCCGCTGATAAGTAGCTCCCGCATTCTTAAGCCCGAATGGCATTACCTTGTAACAATAAGTACCCCACTCAGTAACAAATGTAGTCTTGTGTTTGTCTTCCTCAGCCATGAGAACCTGATTGTAACCTGAAAACCCATCTGCAAATGAATACATAGTAGATAAAGCCGCACTATCAACCAGAACATCTATATGCAGCAAAGGAAAATCATCTTTCGGACAAGCCTTGTTGAGATCTCTGTAGTCTACACACATTCTGACCTTCCCATCTTTCTTTGGCACCGGCACTATATTAGCCAACCACTCATGATACTTTACTACTTCCAGGAACCCCACATCTATCTATTTCTTAACTTCCTCTCTAACTTTCTCAGCCCATTCTGGTCTCATCCGTCGGAGTTTCTGTTTTACCGGCCTCATATTCGGATAAGTTGGTATTGTGTGCTGGGCAATGTTTATGTCTACCCCAGGCATGTCCTCATAGGACCAAGCAAACACTTTGGCATATCTGACCAACACTTCTTCTAGTTTCTCCCTCTCTTCGGAGGTAACTTCACTTGCAATCAAAATTTCCTTGGGGTTCTCAAGCGTACCCAAGTTAAATGCAGTAGTTATGGCTGAACTAATATCAAATATGCTTGATTCGTGCAGAGTAAATGGAAATGACTCAGGCAAGTAAGCAAAAGAAATGTCTTTATTATTGGATAATGCGGAAGTACATTCAAACAAATCAGGAAGGTAAATGTATCCATCATTTATAGACACTTCTTCATCTACAACCAGAGTCAGGCTCTCCAACTTCAACAGTTCTTCCTCCCAATTCTCTTCTTCTTTCTTCACAATTTCTTCAACCATCGGCTTCTTACCCAGCATATCCTGGAAAATCTCAAACCCAGGTACCACAATTCCATTAACTTCTACAGGTTCAGGCTCCCCTTGATATCCTGAAGCTTTCACAAAACATTCCATCAGTTTCAGGCTCTTTCTTGACCTTCAGCTTTTCCTCATCAGATTTGTACCCCAATCCCTTCCGAGTAGTTTGTCCTCTGAAATCTGGTAATTTTGAACCTTCACTCGGCTCAAACTTCATTTTTTTCATGATCCTAGCCACCCTAGGATCCACCCACTCCTCAAAAGTAGCTGACACCTGAAACCTCGTGAAAGGTTGTATCTCCAAGGCAGCCACGGCATTATCTACCTCAGCTCGGATAGTAACAACTTCTCCCTCATACAGGAACTTGATCATCTAATGTAAAGTGGAAGGCACGCCCCCAAGTTTGTGAAACCAAGGCCTTCCCAACAATAAGGCGAAAGTAGCCGGGATGTCCAGTACCGTGAACTCAACCTCATCTTCAATCGGGCCTACCTTGACCATAGCCACAAAAGTACCCTCAACTCCCCTTTTACTGTCATCATAAGCCTTAATAGTCATTCTGGAGGGGTGTAGGCATTGCATTTTTGCATACCAGCCCGATGATGAGCCTCGTACGGAGGCACCACCTTTTAAGTCGCGGGAGTCGCGGGAAGCGGACACCGGAAGGACTAAGTCAAGAAATGACTTTTTGATGGATTTTATTCGCTCGTTTTGCTTCGGGTTCGTCGTCGCCTTTTTCCATTTCAAAATTATCCTTCGCTCGGAACCTTTTCCTCGCTCTTTCTCACACATATTCTCTCTCTCTAATTTTCCTTGCTTGTGATCCTTTAACTTCCATGCAAAATTAAAATCTACCAACCAATTAAATTAATTTGAATTAAATTAAATTATTAAAAACTACCAACCAATTAAATAATAATTTTAACATAAATAACGAATGACCAAAACGTAAAATTAATACACCCTTCGCACATTCTATACACACACAATAAATAAACAAATAAACAAAAACCCCACACTCTATTATTTTCCCTCCTTTCAAACCAATGCCCCACGTGGAGCCAAAACCCACTACAAACAACTCCATTTCCCTCCATCACGTGAACATGCCCTTCCACTTAGCAAAAAACCCATGTGATCTCCTCCATTTGTCAAAGCCAAGTGCCCCACATACCAAATAATTCAACAAACCAATAAACCAAATCCACCATTTTCAAACCTTATCACCAACCAAATTGAGGTCGGATTCTTCTCCTTCAATCACGCTATACACGGACGGCATCTCCATCAATTATTGACCCTCATCATTCGTTCATAATGAACAAGCTCTTCACAGTCCTGGACGATCATCTTCACAACTCATGAGGACTGGATGATTCGGCCATAGAGGATCATCTTCAAAAATCATCATTCATCACGCCCCTTGGAAAAGACAAGCATATGTAGTCCCTTACATCAGCCCTCATCTTCATCATCCTCATCTCTGATCATCATCAACTCTCCATCATCATCATCATCAACCCTCTCCCAGCAGTTCATCGTCACAAGCCATACAAGACACACCTACTCCCTAACTTCACGACCAAACAAGAACCCTTCAATTCAACAACACACTGCCCCTAACCCTCATCTCACCTCTCTCTCACGGCCAGCCCTTAACGCTATTTGCCCTCATTCTCGGCAGCCACAGACCTGATCGCCCCTTCAACCACTTCATCACCAACTTTCTCTCCCTCAAAGCAACAGCAAGCAACGTGAACAAAATAACCCTCAATCAACCTAACTGACCAGCCTTTTTCACAACCCTTCACCCACGTAACAACCTTCGCAGACCACCGCCCAAGCTCTCGGCAAACCACAAAGTAACAGCCCCTTATCTCCTCAACAAACAGCAGCCTTCACCCTCTCATAAAACGCATGAATAAACCCTAAGCAGAGAGGACACACCACAGTAAAACAGACACACACTCAGCCCCTCATGGATCAAACCTGAACCCTAACTCATCTCCCTCGTGTCTCTCCACCTACGTCCACAGATCCCTCATTTCTCGCCATAATCAGCCCTCCATACCACAAACCGAACACAAGAATAATCAAACACAAAGCCATAAACAGACCAGAACACGCACACACAAGGCCATCACTCAAGCCACTCACGACCGACTGCACTCACACCTCTCAAAAATCCACACATACGCTTGTCTCTCACAGACTCACGTCACTCACAAATGCCGAGACCAAGCCACTGCACCATAAGCCACTGCCTTACTAAATGCCCTAGCCAGTGCAACCATGTTCCTTCACGCTTGAACACATAACAAACCCTTAGCAGTCCCTTCTCCCTACCACTCTTCATGCCGAGAGCCAACACCCCCTGCAGTACCAAGAAACTCTTCATCACGCCATTTCCCTTACCAAAGTGACCACTGCCGAGCACACTGCCAACAGCTCACTGTCGAGCCTTCACCTGCAACTCTCCGCAAGAGACCAACCGAGCCCCTAAGCCTCACTGCCATGTGAACCTTCCCCTAGCCGTGAGCCATTCACCACTGACATGACCTTCCTTCACGCAATACTCAGCACCTTCCATTCACTGCCGAGAACTAGACTACTAACCCTAAAACCGACCACTTGCATGCATAAGAAACAGCCCCAAAATCCTCCAAAATTGTCACAAAACACTGCCCAAACAACCCCTGAAACCTTAACCATGCACACGCAAATTGGCCCAAAATGATCCAAGATAACCCAAGAGAGAGAATAAGAATTTGAGTTAAAACAGAGAAAACAGTGAGTAAAAATAAAAAGATAGAAAATACAAAAAGTAACGAGCGAAACAGTGAAAACGGCGAGTCAAAATGGCAAAAACAGCGGATCCGTTGAAAACGGACAAAACAGTGAAAACGGTGAACCCGGACAAAACAGCGGAAAAAGCGCATCAGTGAGAACAGTGGAATGATAACCCCTTTCGGCACCGCGGAACGCACTCCCAGACAGCGACTAAAAGGTAAGACCTGAGGGCACCCTTTGTTACTTTACTGTTACGGACGCGGCGTATTCGGTTGACGTCAGATACGTCTAATCGGGTATGCGAGGTCCTACATTAATAGTGGCCAAGTTACTGGCCCACATGTTTATTTTGTATTTGTTATGTTATGAAAACTCATTTTCGAAGCGTGTAAATTTAAATGTAAGATTTTTTTTTATGAATGTGAATTAGGTTGAATTATCATTGTACATGTATGTTAAGTAGTTTTGATTAATATTGCACAAATCACAAACATTACAAGATGACATAAAGTAAGAGACCATTCCGAACCCAAAGGTTTGAGGTCTTCTCTTGCGAGGGGTGAGTGCGGCCTTAAATCTCATTTTCCCGGCTCACACCGGGTGGCGACTCCATGTTATTTCGTACTTCTCAACTAGGCCGCGAGCCTAGAACAGCGTCGCCGATTTCCTATTGTCTACAGTCTGGCGACTCCACTGGGGATAGAGAATCGGCCCCGAAATAATGTCTTGTAATGTTTGTGATTTGTGTTTTAATTAATCATGACTACTGTGTTTATGCTTGTGTTTTGGACCGTTGTCATTTGGATTTAGTTGGACTCTTTGTCAAAAGATGTGAACTCGTTGGGCCATTTAAACCGGGACAAGTTCATGTCCTTTTGACAATTAGGCCAAAATTTCTAAAATACCGATGGGTCAGTTTGAGTTTGTGCCTTTTATCATTTGAAGTTATTTAGTTATATTATCGCAAAATGTGAACTTGTTGGGCCTTTTCAACTGGGGCAAGTTTGCACTGCGCAATAGTGTGATTAAATACTTTAAAATGATAACGGGCCAATTAGTGTAAATATTTTATGAGCTTGTTTATTTGCATTGCACACATGTCATGCATACATGCATCATGTTAACCCTTTGTGTCTTAAAAGCCATCATAGACTCCCGTTGGGTTGGGAGGTAAGAAAGGTTTGTCAAGGGATCATCAACCAGTATGAGCAAATCAGCCAACGAGGAATCCCGCCTAGGTCGATTGGAGATCAAACTAGCCGAAAATGTTGAGCAATTGCAAGTTTTGACCAATGTTGTGGCCAGTTTGACTGTACCCCGTGTAGCCAATGACAGAGACTTGTGCAACCGGAATGAAAAGACCATTGGAGAATCTTCAAGGATCAAGACTATTCCCTCAGAGATTGCCCCTATCAGAAGCAGACAATTCTCCAACTTGGGTAAAGCTTTGTCAAAGATGTTTGAAAAGTTGAAGATGCAAGAAGAATGTGAGTTAAAGGAAGAATGGCTGAAGCCATACTTGTTCTACCTCAGAAGTCTGACACAGACTATCCCTGATTACAAGTTTCAGCACATACCGATGAAAATCACATGACTGATGCATTGGTGACACTAGCCGCGACTTGGGAAAATCCAGAGAAATTGGTGATGAGACCATTTGTGCTGACAACTGTAAGCAAACCAGTGTATGAGACAGAAATGATATCGGATGTGAAAGTCGATGACGGGAAGCCTTGGTATCATGATATTCAGAAAAATCTGGAACACAGGAAATTCTCAGAAGGAGTAAGCAGGAAAAAAAAGACAGAAGATTGAGAAACAAGGCATTGAGATTACCAGATTTGGGAGTTCACCGAGTTGGTCGACGTAAGCAGATTGAAGCTGCACTTTGCTGGAAAGAAAGAAGACTGAGCAGTCACCAAGGAAATTAGTGGAAGACCTAACCCAATGGGATAGGAAATACATACATGCATACATGTAACTTGCATTCTTGTTTTGTGTTTTGTTTTTACAGATTTCAAACAGATGGGAACCATCAAGGGGCGACTAGAAACATATGGCGCCGAGGAGCATAATGAGGATCCAACCCATCACGAAAATGGAGTATCTCTACACTTGCATACTTATATGAACACATCTTTATTCTGTTGTTTTGTATTTGCAGGTTTTAAAGAAAAAAAAGAGAGAAAAAGAAAAATAAAGCGGCAAAAATTAAAAAGCGGCAAAAGCACTAAAGACGGCGATGAAGCCACCTTGACGGAAGGATTTCGGTCATGTCTGGCTGAAGACGAGGAATTTAGCGCTAACAGGGAGGCAACCAGTGCACTTTGTTGCGATTTCTGTTTTCATGTTTTGTGTATACATGTTGTTGAGTTTTTAATTTTGTGTGTTATTCTTGTAGACAAAAGCAAAGGCGGAGCATGTTAAGACAGAGGGAATGGTGTTTGGGCAATCACAAGAATGGGAGCTAATTTATTAGTGGTGGCAGAGTAAGGAAAGAATTCATGAGACGCACCTTAATGAATTTATACCAAGCGAGCAACGTATTGAGTACACAATTCCTTTACCTTAATTATTTGCTTTGGCTTTGTTATTTTCTGTTATTTTCGTAAGTATGATCCAGACTTTTTGACCTTTCGTGACTTGTTTTGGAATTTTTGTAGACAGAATCTATAACTTTTGGGACCTTTCATGACATGTTAAGGTGGAAGGGATCCACAACTTTTTGACATTTTAGGACTTCTTTTGGTATTTTCTAATATTTTCGTGGAAAGAATCCACAGCTTTTTGACATATCACGATCTCCTTGGTTATTTTCTGTTATTTTCGTGGAAGGAATCCACAACTTTTGACCTCTCACGATTTCTTTTGTTGTTTTCACAGACAGGATCCGGTGGCTTTTTGACTTCTGACGGTTTCTTTTGTGATTTAGCTAACCTCCGTTATTGTAATTATTACTCACATCTTTTGCAGGTCCTATAAATTCAGCTCGGCATTGCTCTCCTCAACACGATCAGACATATATCCAAAGTAAAAGAGAAAAAAAATGGAAACAACCTCACAGCAACGATTCAAGAAAATTTGTGTCTTCTGTGGATCTAACCCTGGTAACATACCTAAATTCTTGGAAGCTGCTAAGGAATTGGGGCGAGTCATGGCTGCGAAAAAACATGCACTTGGTATATGGCGGTGGCAATCTGGGAATGATGGGAGCTGTTTCAAAAGCCGTTCAAGATGGTGGCGGTCCTGTTTTTGGAATCATCCCGAGACCTTTGGCAGATGAACAGTTAATTGGGCCAACAAATGGAGACGAGCGCATTGTATCAGGTATGTCTGAACGACTCAATGAAATGATTAATACTGCAGATGCGTTCATTGCATTACCAGGTGGACTTGGCACATTCGAAGAAATATTTACAGTGGCGTCATGGGCACACCTGAATGTTCACAGGAAGCCCATTGGGCTGCTTAATGTTGAGCACTTCTTCGATTTCCTATTTGTGTTTCTTACGGAAGCCAAGAGACATGAATTCGTCACCAAATCTGTGGAAGACATTTTCTTGACTGCAACAAATGCCGAAGAGCTGATTGACCAGATCCTAGCATTTGAACCAAAGCTCGACCCCATCCTCTCCAAATTGGACTGGACAGATAGTGATCGTGGCAAGAAGCGCAAATTGGGCATTGATCTGAATCTGTGATGTTTCCTGCTGACCAGGTACTACATGCATGAGACCTATTTAAAAAATTTTAAAGTTTGTGTTCTATTTTAATTATTGAAAAAAAAAATTGAAAAAAAAAAAGAAATGAAAAAAAAAAGAAAAAAAAAAGAGGAAATGAAAAAAGAAAAAAATGAATGAAAAATGAAAAAAAAAATGAAAAAGAAAAAAAAAAGAGAATGAGAAATCTTTGATAATTAGACATATGTCCGGTGATGACATTGTTTGCTGTAGGGAGAAACCCTAGAAACGATAAGTGCAAGATACGCTATCTTCCGGTATTCTGAATGGATTGATCTGAGTTAGACTCACGAGCACCTAATTACGGGATCCTAGCAGTAGAAGCCTGAGTAGTTACCGAGGTGACTAGTTGAAGAGATGATGTATTAGTGAATGACCGTTTGCCTGGGTGTCCACACTTGTTTACTGATGCTATGATATATGATATGGTTTGAAATAAAAATAAAAGTCTCTGAAATTAAAAAAAAAAAAAAAATAGACCACCTATAACCGATAAGCGTGAAGCTACCCATGGGCGAGTATTAGGACCACCATGAGGAGAAATGCTACCTTAAAGGGTAGGTGTGTCAGAAAAAGAGAAGAAAAGAAAAAAAAAGTTCAAAATGAAAAGAAAGAGACAAGGAAAAAAAAGAAGACCATATCATGTTGAATATGCTGAAGTAATCACAGAATGTGATTAAGACATCCAGGTTGGTTAGACCCACTGGTTCGATTCTCTGAAATGAAATCACCAAGTTGGCTTACTTAAGGAATAAGCTGCGAAAGATCCTTAGCACACACACACACTAAGAGTCTGGTTCAGATCACTCATTCAGACAATCGAAATTGAGTGTATCAATTACTTTGAAGGTTCCCTGGTTTTGACACGAAGCATTCGTTGAGGACAAAAATATGTTTAGATTATCTTGTGAGAGGCAGTGCAGTATGTTGCGATGAACTATCACATCATATCAGTAGCAGTTTTGGGGATGCGTCCCAGGGTTGTAACCCACCATATCACTATCAGTCTTTGCCAAGTACGGCACAGTGGGGGCGAGGCCCACATCAGTTCGGTATCAGTTCTGCCAGGTATGGCATTCTGGGGGCTAGGCCCACATCAGTTCGGTATCAGTTCTGCCGGGTATGGCATTCTGGGGCGAGGCCCACATCAGTTCAGTATCAGTTCTGCCAGGTACGGCAATCTGGGGTGAAGCCCACATCACTATCAGTTCTGTCGGGTATGGCATTCTGGGGGCGAGGCCCACATCAGTTCAGATCAGTATCTGCCCGGTAAGGCATCCTGGGGGCGAGGCCCCACATCAGTTCAGTATCAGTTCTGCCGGGTATGGAAATCTGGGGGCGAGGCCCATATTAGCATCAGTGGCAGTCTTGCCAGGTATGGCAATTTGGGGGCGAGGCCCACGTCATTATCTGTAGCAGTCTTGCCAGATATGGCAATCTGTGGGCGAGGCCCACATCATCAGCAGCATCATTACCGAGTATGGTAATCTGGGGGCGAGGCCCACATCACTATCAGTCTTTGTCAGGGTTGAGGCCCACATCAGCATCAGTTTGGGGGCGAGGCCCATAGCAGTTTGAGGGCGAGGCCCACTTCAGTATCAGTTCAAGGGCGAGGCCCATATCAGTTGAGGGCGAGGCCCATATCAGTTTGGGGTCGAGGCCTACATCATATCAGCATCAGCATCAGTTTCGGGGATGAGTCCCAGGGTCGAGGCCCATGTCAGTTACAGTATCAGTTTCGGAAATGGACCACTTTCACATCAGCTTCAGCTTTGGTTCGGAAATGGACCGCTCTCATATCAGCATTGGTTCGGAAATGGACCACTTTCACATTATCTTCAGCATTGGTTCAGAAATGGACCGCTATCATATCAGAATTGGTTCAGAAATGGACCGCTTTCACATCAGCTTCAGCTTTGGTTCGGAAATGGACTGCTCTCATATCAGCATTGGTTCGGAAATGGACCACTTTCACATCATCTTCAGCATTGGTTCAGAAATGGACCGCTATCATATCAGAATTGGTTCAGAAATGGACCGCTTTCACATCAGCGTTGGTTCGAAAATGGACCGCTTTCATATCAGTTATGGTTCGGAAATGGGCCGATATCGCATCAGCAATGGTTCGGAAATGGACCACTTTCACATCAGTATTGGTTCGGAAATGGACCGCAATCACATCAGTTAGGGTTTGGAAATGGGACGCAATCACATCAGTTAGGGTTCGGAAATGGGCCACAATCACATCAGTTATGGTTCGAAAATGGCGCTCCAAAATGGGGCACACTCTCACTTACCAAAAATGGCGCTCCAAAATGGGGCACACTCATCACTTGCCGAAAATGGCGCTCCAAAATGGGGCACACTCATCACTTGCCGAAAATGGCGCTCCAAAATGGGGCACACTCTCACTTGCCGAAAATGGCGCTCTAAAATGGGGCACACTCATCACTTGCCGAAAATGGCGCTCCAAAATGGGGCACACTCTCACTTGCCGAAAATGGCGCTCCAAAATGGGGCACACTCATCACTTGCCGAAAATGGCGCTCCAAAATGGGGCACACTCTCACTTGCCGAAAATGGCGCTCCAAAATGGAGCACGGTTCGGAAATGGACCATCATCTCATCACTCGCCGAAAATGGCACTCCGAAAATGGAGCACGGTTCGGAAATGGACCATCATCTCATCACTCGCCGAAAATGGCACTCTGAAAATGGAGCACGATTCGGAAATGGACCATCATCTCATCACTCGCCGAAAATGGCACTCCGGAAATGGAGCACGGTTCGGAAATGGACCATCATCACATCACAGCAACACGCCGGGAATGGCACTCCGGGAATGGAGATCGGTTCGGGAATGGACCACAACACGGTGACAGTTCGGGAATGGACTTCATCACATCATATCACGGCAACACTCCGGGAATGGAGATCTATTCGGGAATGGACCACAACACGGTGACAGTTCGGGAATGGACTTCATCACATCAACTCAACGACAGGCAAACCAGGTGACAGCTAGCGAGCCAGGTAAGTAAGAATGCATTGCACAAACTTTGATAGGATTGTCATTGGCACACACTGAACAAATTCCATCAAAGTGGGGGCGACTGTAGGCATTGCATTTTTGCATACCAGCCCGATGATGAGCCTCGTACGGAGGCACCACCTTTTAAGTCGCGGGAGTCGCGGGAAGCGGACACCAGAAGGACTAAGTCAAGAAATGACTTTTTGATGGATTTTATTCGCTCGTTTTGCTTCGGGTTCGTCGTCGCCTTTTTCCATTTCAAAATTATCCTTCGCTCGGAACCTTTTCCTCGCTCTTTCTCACACATATTCTCTCTCTCTCTAATTTTCCTTGCTTGTGATCCTTTAACTTCCATGCAAAATTAAAATCTACCAACCAATTAAATTAATTTGAATTAAATTAAATTATTAAAAACTACCAACCAATTAAATAATAATTTTAACATAAATAACGAATGACCAAAACGTAAAATTAATACACCCTTCGCACATTCTATACACACACAATAAATAAACAAATAAACAAAAACCCCACACTCCATTATTTTCCCTCCTTTCAAACCAATGCCCCACGTGGAGCCAAAACCCACTACAAACAACTCCATTTCCCTCCATCACGTGAACATGCCCTTCCACTTAGCAAAAAACCCATGTGATCTCCTCCATTTGTCAAAACCAAGTGCCCCACGTACCAAACAATTCAACAACCAACAAACCAATCCACCATTTTCAAACCTTATCACCAACCAAATTGAGGTCGGATTCTTCTCCTTCAATCACGCTATTCACGGACAGCATCTCCATCAATTATTGACCCTCATCATTCGTTCATAATGAACAAGCTCTTCACAGTCCTGGACGATCATCTTCACAACTCATGAGGACTGGATGATTCGGCCATAGAGGATCATCTTCAAAAATCATCATTCATCACGCCCCTTGGAGAAGACAAGCATATGTAGTCCCTTACATCAGCCCTTCATCTTCATCATCCTCATCTCTGATCATCATCAACTCTCCATCATCATCATCATCAACCCTCTCCCAGCAGTTCATCGTCACAAGCCATACAAGACACACCTACTCCCTAACTTCACGACCAAACAAGAACCCTTCAATTCAACAACACACTGCCCCTAACCCTCATCTCACCTCTCTCTCACGGCCAGCCCTTAACGCTATTTGCCCTCATTCTCGGCAGCCACAGACCTGATCGCCCTTCAACCACTTCATCACCAACTTTCTCTCCCTCAAAGCAACAGCAAGCAACGTGAACAAAATAACCCTCAATCAACCTAACTGACCAGCCTTTTTCACAACCCTTCACCCACGTAACAACCTTCGCAGACCACTGCCCAAGCTCTCGGCAAACCACAAAGTAACAGCCCCTTATCTCCTCAACAAACAGCAGCCTTCACCCTCTCATAAAACGCATGAATAAACCCTAAGCAGAGAGGACACACCACAGTAAAACAGACACACACTCAGCCCCTCATGGATCAAACCTGAACCCTAACTCATCTCCCTCGTGTCTCTCCACCTACGTCCACAGATCCCTCATTTCACGCCACAATCAGCCCTCCATACCACAAACCGAACACAAGAATAATCAAACACAAAGCCATAAACAGACCAGAAACACACACACACCAGGCCATCACTCAAAGCCACTCACGACCGACTGCACTCACACCTCTCAAAAATCCACACATACGCTTGTCTCTCACAGACTCACGTCACCCAAAAATGCCGAGACCAAGCCACTGCACCATAAGCCACTGCCTTACTAAACTCCCTAGCCAGTGCAACCATGTTCCTTCACGCCTGAACACATAACAAACCCTTAGCAGTCCCTTCTCCTTACCACTCTTCATGCCGAGAGCTAACACCCCCTGCAGTACCAAGAAACTCTTCATCATGCCATTTCCCTCACCAAACTGACCACTGCCGAGCACACTGCCAACAGCTCACTGTCGAGCCTTCACCTGCAACTCTCGGCAAGAGACCAACCGAGCCCCTAAGCCTCACTGCCATGTGAACCTTCCCCTAGCCGTGAGCCATTCACCCACTTACATGACATTCCTTCACGCAACACTCAGCATCTTCCATTCACTGCCGAGAACTAGACTACTAACCCTAAAACCGACCACTTGCATGCATAAGAACAGCCCCAAACCTCCAAAAATTGTCACAAAACACTGCCCAAACAACCCCTGAAACCTTAACCATGCACACGCAAATTGGCCCAAAATGATCCAAGATAACCCAAGAGAGAGAATAAGAATTGAGTTAAACAGAGAAAACAGCGAGTAAAAATAAAAAGATAGAAAATACAAAAAAGTAACGAGCGAAACAGTGAAAACGGCGAGTCAAAACGGCAGAAACAGCGGATCCATTGAAAACGGACAAAACAGTGAAAACGGCGAACCCGGACAAAACAGCGGAAAAAGCGCATCAGTGAGAACAGTGGAATGATAACCCCTTTTGGCACCACGGAACGCACTCCCAGACAGCGACTAAAAGGTAAGACCTGAGGGCACCCTTTGTTACTTTACTGTTACGGACGCGGCGTATTCGGTTGACGTCAGATACGTCTAATCGGGTATGTGAGGTCCTACATTAATAGTGGCCAAGTTACTGGCCACATGTTTATTTTTGTATTTGTTATGTTATGAAAACTCATTTTCGAAGCGTGTAAATTTAAATGTAAGATTTATTTTTATGAATGTGAATTAGGTTGAATTATCATTGTACATGTATGTTAAGTAGTTTTGATTAATATTGCACAAATCACAAACATTACAAGATGACATAAATTAAGAGACCATTCCGAACCCAAAGTTTGAGGTCTTCTCTTGCGAGGGGTGAGTGCGGCCTTAAATCTCATTTTCCCCGGCTCACACCGGGTGGCGACTCCATGTTATTTCGTACTTCTCAACTAGGCCGCGAGCCTAGAACAGCGTCGCCGATTTCCTGTTGTCTAACAAGGGGTCCAAGTCTGTCGCTTTCATACCCAACCTTGCCAGAATTTTCAGCGGGCACACATTGATGGATGAACCGTCATCCACCATCACACATGAAGTTCTCTTGCCCCTCACTTGGCCCTGATAAATAGAGGCCTATTATGATTTCTCCCCTCAACCGGGAGTTCATCCTCAGAAAAAGATATCTGCAAAGCTTCTTTATGAACTGACCCAACAAATATTGCAGGGTTGGCGTCTTCCGGTACCACAATCTTGCTCAATGCCTCAACCATGGCCTGCCTATGCTCCCGAGATGCACATAACAGTTCTCAGATACTCACTTGTGCTCTAGTCTTCCTCAATTACCTCAGCACTATATCTCCCTCAGTATTTCTGCAGTCTCAACCACTTCTCTACCATCTGTCAAACTTCCTTACCCTTTTCTGCCATATCATTTTAAAAACGACCGTTGCGCGTCATTCCCCTCACTTCTTCCTCATCACTGCTAGAGAAATCAAGCCAAAAGTTTTCCCTCTGCTCAGTCTCATCTTCACTAGTACTATCACAGATTCCCAGGAAAAAGGCTTGAGGGTGAAAGAATTTTAGGACAAGGTCTTCTGGGAGGCCAGAATTGATCATATAGGTTGGTGGTGGTACAGCACGGTAGTTGGGTAAGGGGTTTCTGTGTGTGTCAGGCTGTTCTGTTTCTGCGTCAGGTACTTTCTTGGAGTCTATCAAGTCTTGGATTTCGTGGCGGAGTCGGGCGCAGTTGTCGGTGTCATGGCCCTTTTGTTGGTGAAAGTGACAGTAAAGGCTTAGGTTATAATGTGATGGTGGGGGATTGGGTAATGGTTTGGCTTCCAAGGGTTTTAAGAGCCCTTGCCTCTTCAATTTCTCTAGCACCTTTGACAGGGCCTTCCCTACTTGGAAAATCTCCGGTTCCGGATGGCAGCAACTTCCGCAGAAACAGGCTTAGTTCCCAATGTCCCTCCAACAGGCCTCCTACTTAAGCCATAAAACTTCCTGTTTTCCGCCTCTTCGTCTTCAATGTCCATGACAGTTTCCCTCAACTGCCAAAAGTCTGTAATCATGGAGGTCATCCTCCTCAACTTGCTGTAAATGGAGGGCTTGGTGCCCTTGATAATCATTTTAATCTGATCCTTCCACAAGGCCTAGTCTGCATCTTCAACAACTGACCTCTCCATCGGTCCACATATTCTTTAAAACTCTCCTCCGACTTTTGCTTAACATTCTCCAGATCGCGGAGTGACAGATCGATCTCTAGGTCAGTGACATACTGCATCAGGAAGGCATCAGCCAACTCCCTCCAATCTTCCTTCACTTTCTTCTCTAAACTGTGGTACCACACCACGGGAGCTCCCTCGAGCGACATTCCAAACATCTTTTGCACTTGGCGCTGAGATAGGCCAACTGAACTCATGACTGATACAAATTGTCGGAGATGCACCCTTGGATCCCCATTCCCGCTAAACTTAGCCATATCAGGCATCTTGAACTGTGCCGGCAACTGTTCCTCGAAATTCAGCGTGTCATAATCCAGCAAATCCTAATTCTTACCCCTCATCTTGCTGGTAACTGACTCAACCTGGTCCCGAAGCTTCTGTAACTCTGCCTGAGACCCAGATACTCTGCCTGCTACATACTCTGCCATATCATCATCAAAAGTGGGGATATCATCCCCCAATCTGTTCAGAGGTTCCTCTTGCCTTACATCCCCAGAACTACCCTTGGCACGAGACCTGGCTATACCAGCCACAGTAGTAGTCAAAGCTTGCAACTGTTCAGTGATCTTTGCGAGACCGTTCTCTAACTGATCCATACGGGATACCTCGTTACCGGATTCACTCATGCCTGTTACTGTTCTTTTAATGAGCCTTGTCCCTTCTCTAACCCAAACGGTATCTATGATGTCTTTTGAGACATGGAAGGTGTTAACATGATACATGTATGTATGAGGTGCATGAGATGCATGTAACATATATAACATACTAAATCAACTAAAATTTTCAAACAAATCGGCTCGTTATCATTTTAGAAGCTTTTGGGCTAACTGTTATAGGAGTGAACTCGTCCCAGTTTAAATGGCCCAACGAGTTCGCATCCCATGGCAAGGAGCCCAACTAAATCCAAATGGTAATGTTCCAAACACAAGCACAAAGTGGCCCATCAACACTTATAAGCCTTTGGCCCAATCGTCATAAAATACGTTATTGTCCCAGTTTAAATGGCCCAATAAGCCTATATCCCAATACAAATGGTCCAAATGGATCCAAACGACGATGTTCCCAAACACAAGCATAAAAGAAAGATAATGCAAACATAAAACAACGATTTCTATAGAATGGCCCATCAACATTTCAAAAGCTTTGGGCCTAATGGTCATAAGGTACGCACTCGCCCCAGTTTGAATGGCCCAGCAAGTTCGCATTTCTGACAATAGTCCAACTGCATCCAAATGAGGATGGTCCACAAGCACATACTCAAGGAAATAATTGTTACTTTAACCATACAAACCCGGCCTATGGGTGGGTTCGCAAAAGTATAGACAAAGGCTCTCACCGGCGAAGGATGGCCCACAACTAGGTCTCCCCAATCAAGGGTTCGAGCGACCAAGTGAGCGCACCCTTTTTTATACACTAAGGTATGTGCCAATGAGCTATGGTGTGTTACTGACTGTCAAATGAATTTCCCGTTGTAGATTCCCCAGAGGGAGGGTGGAGCGAGGCTCTCTTTAGTACCCTAGCCTCTTAGGCTCTTATCGCTTGGTGACAGGAATAAACAACGAGTCCTTCAAATTAGTCCATCACTATAGGCTACGAGTAGATGGCTATATAGGTGCCTTCACAGCTTTTCCTTCTAGAAAGGTAATGAATGAAGGAAGACACCAAACCATTACCTAGCCTCAAAATGCCTTTGATTAAACCCCCAATTTTATCCACTATAGACACGGTCAATTAGAACATAAATCAAACATTACAAGACAATATTTCGGGGCTGATTCTCTATCCCCAGTGGATTCGCCAGACTGTGGGACACAGAAACTGGACGACGCATGTTGTCCAAGGCTCGCGGCCTAGTCAGGAGTACGGAGTAGCCACGGGGGACTAAACCGGAGAATAATGGAGTTACCTCCCGGTGTGAACCGGGAAAATGAGATTTAAGGCCGCACTCACCCCTCGCAAGGGAAGACCTCAAACCATTGGTTCGGAATGCTCTCTTACTTATGTCACTTGTAATGAAAGGATTTGTGTAATAATTTAAACAAGCTTAAGTAACACTTATTTCCAATAGTATCATGCTTCAAAGTTCATATGCGAAAAAAATAAAACTTACACCTAAATTTGCATATATCTTACATTTAAGATTGCATGCTTGAAAGTAAATCAAAATAGCAACGAACATACAACTTCCTTGGCATATTGTATTCATGGAAACACGAGCACACACTAACCACGGCAAGCACACATAAAGCGAATCAAATAATGGTGAACATGTGATTTCATAGACATATCATACTTATACGTGCGGAAGCATAAAAAAATAGCCATTTCATGTCCATGTGTAAATAAAAGAGTCAACTAAATACATAATCCAAAAAGACAATTAAGGATGCAATTAGGCATTAAAGTAAGCATGCTATGACGTAGTGCAAAAGAAGATAACTAATATGGACACAAACACACATGTGAACACTTTTCCAAGTGGTACGTGGAATTGTATCCCAAGTACAGACCGCACTACCGTCCATTCGAAATCGGCTACGGAATTTATGTCTGGGTTTCCATCTGATATACCACAAGAAATAATACTCAAATGCTATCATGACATGGATATATGAATTGTAATACGTTAAGCCAAGACTAAGGTAAGTGATGCAACCAATGGAATAAATATGCTTTTCATTACGATGCGTACAAAGATAAAGATGACCATATGGGATTTCATAATGCATGCGTGAATGGTATAGTTGGCTTTACGCGCTGGTTGAGGCTAATAGGTGGCGTTAAGTTGGTGAAGGTGTGATTAGCGTGAAGAGGCTTAGGTCTTAACGTGAATGAGGGTTCTGGTTTGTGTATGAACAAAGGAAAGTGCAAGGGCTAATAATATGGGTGTACCAATGGTAATAGATCGAGCCAAGACAGGGGTAGATGATGCAATCAATATATGAAAGACGCGGCAAATATCGTGGCAAAGGTAGCCTTTTAGGCTTTTCTTCCCCCAAATGGAGAACCTTTTTAGTCCAACACAATGAGCTTATTCGCTTTTCTACAATGCGTACAAAGATAAAGATAACTATATGAAACTTCATATACCCGATTGAACACAGCTTACATTCAATCGAATATACATCAACCGGCACGACAAAGCATCGTGGTAAAGGGTTTTAACCCCTCCAAATAGGGGACCTTTAATCCGACTTACTAAGCCCATGAGCTCGATCGCATCATGCATATAAAGAATAAAGACAATAATATCAAACTTAGTATGCCCGATTGAACATATCTTACATTCAACTGAACACACATCAACTGGCGCGGCAAAACATCGTGGTAAAGGGTTTTAACCCCTCCAAATTGGGGACCTTTAATCCGACTTAATAAGCCCATGCACTCGATCTCATCATGCATACAAAGAATAAAGACAATAATATCAACTTAGTGTACCCGATTGAACATTTCTTACATTCAACCGAACACACATCAACCGGCGCGGCAAAGTATCGTGTGGGTTAAGGGTTTTACCCCTCCAAATAGGGGACCTTTAATCCGACTTACTAAGCCCATGCGCTCGATCGCATCATGCATAAACAAGTAACATGCGGAATTCAAATGACGAATAATAAATAAATCAAAGCAACATAAAACAAAAGAAAGTGTCGTTTACTCAAGCGGTACATGGAGTTGTATCCCGAGTACAGATCATACTACAGTCCATTCGGAATCGGCTATGAAATTTATGTCCTGGTTTCCATCCGATATACCGCGAGAGTGGACACGTCTTTCATTTTATTCCAAGGCCACAACATACAATATTTCGTAACCCATGCATATTTATCTACTCAAGGGCCACAACATGCATTTTAACATAACAATCATGCGAACAATACTCAATGAATAATAAAAATAAAACAAAAAACGAATGTGGAAAATACCTTCAGGTCTAACCTTTTTTTCCGACTTTCGGACTAGCGTTTCACGGAGATCGGAAGGGTAAAGCTCATCAACTTCTCCGGTTCACTGGTTTGCGTTTTAGCTCACTGTTTTGCTATTTTGCTTGCTGTTTGGCCTCTGTTTTGCTGATGTTTCCTCTGTATTTTCTGCTCACTGTTCAGGTCACTATTTTGGCGTGAATGGCTGCTATTTTTGGGGTTAATTTGCTGCTGTTTTGGGGTTAATTTGCTAATGTTTTAAGGTGATTTTGGGCTTCTGTTTGAGTGTTCAGGGCTGCTGTTTTTGGGGTAATTTTCGGTGTATGTAGCTGCTGATTTTGGGGTAATTTTCGATGAAGTGTGGGGGTTTATGGGGCTGGTTTTCGGTGGTGATTAAGGGTTGTTTTGATGGTTGTAGGGGCTGTGAATGGCTGCTGTATTTTCGGTAATGTGAGGGTGGGGATGAAGAGAATTGTTTTCTATTTTTTCTTGTGATTTGCGTGTAATGTCTAGGGTATCTTGCTGTGATTTGCGTGTGAGTTGTGTGTATGAGCTAGGGAAATGCATGTCTTGGTTAGGGGTTGTTTATATAGAGAAGGGCTAGGGCTTCTCATTGTCTCACAATGAATGGATTTGATTTAGTGTTAAAGAAAGAAAACAATGGATTTGATGGAGACAAGATTTATTTAGATTAGAGAAGTCAATATATTTAAATTGGTTATGAGTGATTTAATTAGGCATGATATTTCTTTAATTTAGTATATGATTTTGTTTAGTTCGGAAGTTAATATATTTGATTTATCTAAATAGGTAGGATTAGGATTTTATTTTATGTTTTATTTAATTGGTAAATGGTTTAATTATTTTATTTAATTCAATTACATTATCTAATTAATATTTAATTTAATTTGGGTGTAATTTAGGGTGATGGGCGTGTGTGGGCCTAGTCATGGTGGGCGTATGGGCTAGATGTGGTGTGGGCTTGGTTTGGCTTGGTGAGTGGGTTAGGCGTGTATGGGCTAGATTAAAAGGTTTTTGGTTTTTTTTTTGGGCCAAAGGTGATCTAAATAGAGGTGCAACAAGTGACCTTGACGCCAAATAAGTGAACAAGAGATCTAACGAAATACCGATTCCCTTCCGACGACCATTTCCCGCAATATCCTTAACTAAAAAGGTAGTGCCTCCAACTGAGACTCATCATCGGGTTTCACATGCAAAATGCAATGCCTAAAATTTGTTTTTAAACACTAATCTTTCAATTATATCTTGATTCTAATAGTCCAACTATTTAATCAATGATTTGTGGTACTATGTATTATATGATTATTATAGTCCAACTATACAATCAAATATAATTTAAATAAATTAACCTCAATTACATTGATTACTATAATCTAATTATAAAATCAACTGTAAATTGAAATTAATTAATTCAAATATATTGAAAACTATAATCCAATTATATAATCAACTATAATACTGTCCAACTGTTTAATTAAAACAACAATTTAAATATTAGTCCAACTAACATTTAATCTAACAACGAAATAATTTGTGATTGAGCGCATATGGCAAGTAATTAAACGAATATTGCAAATTCAATTCTTGCCTCCCACTATTTTTCGGCGAGCCTCTAACCCTCTGTCGAGTACTCGGGAAACCGGTTTCCTAGTGGGCTAGGATCCCGTTAAATATCACACAATCTTGACTTTGGCCAACAATTGTATGATAATTAACTAGGTAGATCTCTAAGATCAATTGGATCCAATCCAATTCCTAGATCCGGTAGAGGGACATCCAAGTCCGAAACATATATCTTATATATGCAATACATCCAATGTATTACCTAACCTTTTTCCTCTGAATCAACTAAGCCTTGGCTTTGGCACAACAAACTTAGTGATCCCAGTCAAGCGCGACCCATTGACCATGGAAAGCTTCGTAGTCAATGTCGATGGACAAGAAGTGGTCTTGACTTTGGCCAACAAACCCCAACTTGGACAAGACACCAATATGGAACAAAGCCTTCGTGATTCAATCACATCTTCGACAGACAAAGGCCTTGACTTTGGCCAACAAACCAATGTCGTCTAGGATCTTGAGTGAGAATCACCCAATGGAAGGAAAGACGCTTAATATTGAGTGAGGGTTTTTCGCGTGCAAATTGGCAACCAATTTATTATCTTTGTTAAGGTCTCATCATCATACTCCCTTCAACATGCATTCTAAACACATAATAAAGCGCATATGAATAAATAATAATGATATGCAGATGGATATTTTACATTGATCCTAGATCAAATCTCTCATTTTCTCTCTCCAAAGCTAGCACATGTATTACTTCTACCCGTTACACTACACTTCTAAAGAAACCTCATTTACATTGAGGGGAATAGGTGAGAAGAGAATACAAAGAGTATAGAGGTGATAAGGTTGGACACGCAGGTCCAATTAATAAATCAAATTTATTACAATTTCCAAAATTGTCCCACCCGACTAATATCCATCCGATATACATTATTCATGCATCGCAACCATTTATTCATACAAGCATTTTATCAATCAATCTAATCCAATTAATTAATCTGATAATTAGTGATCATCCAATGTTCAAACAACGATTTGATTTTTGCGCGAGTCAAACTCGTTTTGCGAATAAGTACTCAAAGTACGAATTCTTGAATTAAATTAAACTACATAATTAAATCCAATTTAATACGCATTTAATTCTAAATCATTATTTAATTCCAAATTAAATATTACACTTTTACTAACGAACCTTTACGATTTAAATTCCAAATTCAATCGTTGCGGGTCTCAAAGCCCGATTAACATCCAATGTTTATTTAATTAAAGTCCAATGGGCTTTTAATTAATTTCTTTAAGGCGTGGACTTTTGGTCAACTCGGGTCAAACCCAATAACCAAAATCCAATCCGGGATTTACCCCATAAGCCCAGAAATCAATTTTGGCCCATTAGGCCCAATTAATAATTAAGGTCCATTAAGTCATAATTGGACTTTTGGATGCGGTTTTGGGCCCAATTGGATCCAACCAAATTGGCCTAAACCTAACTTGGTAAAACCAAGCCCAAAAGCCCAATTACAACCTTTAAGGCCCAAATTCCAAAAACAAGCCCAATTAATTAATTTATAAAATTCCAAATTCCATAATTATTAACCTAAGTGTAATACACAATTAACCACCCAATTAATATTTCTACAACATCAATTAGCATAATTAATCATGCACTTTAACAACAAATAGTGTCCAACACAATTCAATCAAAATCAAACCCAATTTACATGCTTAAGTCTCGGCAATTAGGGTTTTTTCAATCCGATTCGGTTTCAATCCAATTGAATCCACAATCATCATTTCCCAAATCAATTCAACTCATCCAATGAATCAAAACAAAAAACACAATGAATTTCATGTTACTTGAATTCGGCCAAGCTTACTTTAAAAGGGAAAATTGTTCCAAATCAAAATTCAATCCAATTGAACTTCAAAACAACATTACCCTATTGTTTTAAGTCATCCAATGATCAAACAAACAAAAAATCACCAAGATATTAGGGTCTCAATTTTCGGCCATGCCCAAAAATTTGGGGGAAAATGGATCCAATCCAATTTCATGAAATTGAACATACACAACTTCAATTAATCAACATACAAGCATACTTAATCAATCAATTTAACCAAATCATGCTTCAATTGATTTTACCCAATTTCAAACCCTAACTTTTTCATGCTTGATCAAAGCTCATAGATACCATTGTTGGTTTCTAATTAGGTCCCAAGATACATGAAATCATTCGTATGAATACACAAAGGAGTAAGGCGGAATACATACTCACATTGATGGGTTTGATGCTATGAAGAACACAAGCCTTCAAGCTCACGGCAGCAGCTCCCCTTGGCAGTGGACTGCACGGTGGTGACTGGTTCGGCTATTCCAAGAATTGGCCATTGAAGACCTCCATTGAAGCTCCAAGCTTCAAGCTCACAAATTCGTTGCCCTATCACCTTAGGATGACTCATGGTGTGCTAGCACTAGATTCTGCAACAAAATCAATTCACTCACTTCTCTTATGCATTCGGTTTACAAAAACAGAGGCAGATTTTGGCTCCAAGCCGAGAAGGAGAAGAAGGAAGAGAGGAGGGAAAAAGGGTTTCCCGAAACCGTAAAAGGGAGATAGTGGAGAGAGGAAAGAAAAAGAAATGTAATGGTTTCTATATTCCAAAATTAATAAAACCATTTACCAAATTCTTTTACTGTCCATTTACCAAAAAGGCAAAAAGCAAAAAGCAATAAATACTTTTCAATCAACTCACATCAATCACTCAATCAATCAATCTAATTGTCACATCACTCAAAGTGACATGTGATTTGACGCTTGATGTGACTTGCGATTTGACGTTCGATTTGACTTGCGTGCCGCATTCGAATTCAAAATGCGAATGCAATCGCAAATAATCCAGGGCTCGGGTTCGCTAATTCCAAATTAATGAATTTTCCATGCGTCATAATTAAATGATTACGCCTAGCGAAATCACTATTCACATCGCTAACGAATTAATTCTAATTAATTCGTTCGCCCGAATTAAATTCTAATTTAATTCCGCGTCGAAATCCATTTCTAATAAATATCAAATATATTATTTTATCGATTAATTCCAAATTAATCTCTCTCTCTTTAATTAATATTTTTTCCCAGATAAAATATCTCTGTAATTAATCCCATATAATTTTCTCTCTCTTCTAATTAATCCCAGATTAATTAAGTGCGAGTCATACATCATCGGTGAATCTTCGGGAAGTGACCCATGAGATCCCCGGATATGTTGGCAGTAAATATGGTCGTCGGACTATCCGAACACGTAAGTACCTCGTACTACGTTTATACCGATTTACAAGACAAGGTTGGCTTCTAGCAAAGCGCCATGCCTACCCAATTCTCCAGAAATATCCTTACAGGAATATGTGATCTATATCAAGCGTAGTATACCGAAGTATTGCGTATTTCGATCCAGTATCGGATGTTCACGTGCTAGGCCTGGGGCTGGAATTGTGTATGCCCCGTACAAATCACATATCGGATGTTTGGAAACTAGTCTCTATAATCGGATATACATGACCTAGTCATAATATCCCGATAGCTCGAGCATTTAAGAGAACGAGTTCCGTATCCTATGTGACCATCATCTCCATATGACTGGAGTGATACTTCCGTCTTAACATCACACCCACACACTACGATTCTTAATATACCCAGCATTGGCGTACACAGAACCTGTTAAAGCCCTGAACGACCTCAACCAAAGTATATTGATTGTCGCAAGTATTAGCGGTGCAAGTCTCAGGTTAAGACCAAATACACCTACCCTGATTGCAGACTCCTTAGACACATAGTCATACTACCAATGGGATTCCGCAGGGGTCTATCCAGAGCGAAGCTGTTTCCCGTACCATTGGTAAAACACAACCTCCTATCACACTTGCATGAGTATCCTATACCCAAATATATGAGAACTATGTTCTTGTGCCCTCACAACGTGCACAAGTGTAATACTAGTCTCTTACGTATTTATCGATGTCCAATCTCGATAATACTCTGACTAGGGATATTTAATGATTTATCCTTCGTGGACTAATACTATCTCATATCATTCTCTGTCCAGGAACAAATCATAAGGACCTCTCATCATTTATACATCTAGGTGATCTAATCACAAATGATAAGAGTGCAATCTCCTTTGTCACATAGTTAATTTGTACAACAACACCATGATCTGTACAAATAGTGACGCTATGGGTTATAATTGTCTAACAGTTTCGGCCTTCACCAAAAAATTGAGAGAGAGAGAGAGAGTAAAATGTGTTGTATTTGATTTTTAAAAAATCAATTACCATTTACCAAAAATCCATTAGGTAAATTCATACCAAAAGAATAAAATAAGCTTGTGTGTAGAGATTGTTAGTGTGTTGAAAAAGCAATCCAATACTTACACTTTATTTTCAACTACTTCCATCACAAGTCAAAAGTGTGATGTAAGTCAAGTGGTCCCCCCACTTGTAAATTCCAATTTAAGTCGAACAATCTCAACGCGCAACTTCGCTCGGGCTTGGGTTCGTTAATTCCGAATTAACGAATTTTCCGTTGCGACTTAATTAAATCAAATTTAATTAAATAATTATGCCTAGCAAAATTACTATTAAAGTCGCTCGTGAATTAATTCTAAATTAATTCGTTCGCCTGAATTAAAATCCAATTTTAATTCCGTTATGAAATCTAATTTCATTTAATATATCGAATATATTATTTTATCAATTAATTCGAAATTAATCGTTCTCTCTCTTCTAATAGAATTTTATCCCAGATAAATTCTCACCGTAATTAATCCTATATTAATTTTCTCTCTCTTCTAATTAATCCCAGATTAATTATTTCGAGTCATACGTCATCGGTGAATCTTCGGGAAGCGACCCACGAGATCTCTAGATATGTTGGTAGTAAATCCCGTTATCGGACTACCTGAATACATGCGTACCCCGTACCACGTTTTTACCGATTTACGAGACATGGTTGGTTTCTAGCAAAGCATCGTGCCTACCCAATTCTCCAGAAATATTCTTTTAAGGAATATGTAATCTATGTCAGGTGTAGTATACATAGTATTGCGTATTGCGATCCAGTATCGATATCATATGCTAGGCCTAGGGCTGGAATTGTGTCTGCCCCGTACGAAGCATATATCGGATCTCTAGTAACTAGTCTCTATAATCGGATAATCATGACCTAGTCATATTATCCCGATGACTGCAGTACTAAAGAGTACTAGTTCTGTATCCTACGTGATCATCATCTCCATATGACTGGAGTGATACTTCCATCTTGACATCACACCCAATATACTACGATTTTCAGAATACCCAAAAGAGGCGTACACAGAACCTGTTAAAGCCCCGGACGACCAAAACCAAAGTATACAGATTGTCGAAAATATTAACGATGCAAGTCTCAGGTTAAGACCAAATACACCTACCCTGATTCGGATTCCCATAGACACATAGTCATACTACCAATGTGTTGGACAATTATGACCCATAGTGTCACTATTTGTACAGATCATGGTGTTGTTGTACATATTAACTATGTGACAAAGGAGATTGCTCTCTTATCATTTGTGATTAGATCACCAAGATATATAAATGATAGGAGGTCCTTATGATTTGTTCCTGGATTGAGAATGATATGAGACAGTATCAATCCACGAAGGATAAATCATTAAATATCCCTAGTCAGAGTATTATCGAGATAGGACATCGATAAATACGTAAAAGACTAGTATTACACTTGTGCGCATTTTGAGGGCACAAACGGCATAGTTCTCATATATTTGGGTATAGGATACTCATGAAAGTGTAATATGAGGTTGTGTTTTACCGATGGTACGGGAACCAGCTTCGCTCTGGATAGACTCCCTCAGAATTCCATTGGTAGTATGACTATGTGTCTATGGAAGTCCGAAATCATGGTAGGTGTATTTGGTCTTAACCTGAGACTTGCACCGCTAATACTTGCGACAATCAATATACTTTGGTTGCGGTCGTCCAGGGCTTTAACAGGTTATGTGTACGCAAATGTTGGGTATATTGAGAATCGTAGTGTGTTGGGTATGATGTCAAGATGGAAGTGTCACTCCAGTCATATGGAGATGATGATCGCGTAGGGATACAGAACTGGTTCTCTAAAAAGGTTGCAAACGTCGGGATAATATGACTTGGTCATGATTATCCGATATTAAAGAGACTAGTTGCTCGTAATCTGATATATGCTTCGTACGGGGCAGACACTGTACCAGCCCCAGGCCCTGCATGTGATCATCCGATATTGGATCGAAATACGCAATACTACGTATACTACGCCTGATATAAATCATTTATTCCTGTAAGGATATTTCTGGAGAATTGGTTAGGCATGGCGCTTTGCTAGAACCCAACCTTGTCTTGTAAATCGGTAAAACGTAGTACTAGATACTTACGTGTTCGGATAGTCTGACGACCGAATTTACTGCCAACATATCAGGGGATCTCATGGGTCGCTTCCCAAAGATTCACCGATGACGTATGACTCGCACTTTTAATTAATCTGGGATTAATAAGATGAGAGAGAAAATTAATCTGGGATTAATTGCGGAGATATTTTATCTGGGATAAAATATCATTTAAAGAGAGAGAACAGTTAATTTGGAATTAATCAATAAATTAATATATTTGATATATTAAACGAAATTAGATTTCGACGCGGAATTAAAATTAGATTTTAATTCGGGCGAACGAGTTAATTTAGAATCAATTCGTTAGCGACGTGAATAGTGATTTCGCTAGGCGTAATCATTTAATTGCGTCGCAATGGAAAATTTGTTAATTTGGAATTAGCGAACCCGAGCCGGGATTGGTTGCGAGCGCATTCGCATTTCGAATTCGAGTGCGGCACGCAAGTCAAATCAAGCGTCAAATCGCTAGTCGCATCTAGCGTCACTTCAAGCGTCAAATCACTTGTCACTTTGAGTGATGTGACTTGACAACTTGACATGAATGATGTGAATAGTGATGTGGTAGTTGGAAGGCATTTAATTGTTATTTGCCTTTGACTTTTGTAATTGAAAAATGGTATATGTTAATTGATTTTGGAAATTAATAAATATATACACATTTTTCTTTTCATTCTCTCTCTTTGCTCATGTTTGGGAGCCATTTCTTTCTTCTCTTTCATTCGGCCAACATGCCAAATTGTTCTTCTGTTTCTGGGAAATACCAAGAGCAATGGGAAGCAAGTGCTTGATTTTTGTGGCAAAAATCAAGAGAGCTAGCACTCCGAGAGACATGCGAAGGTGATAGGGAAGTCCACCAATGAGCCAGGGATCAAATCACGAAGCTTGGAGCTTGACGATGTTGATCCACAAAGCCGAAACTAGTGGGGTGTTGCAGCTCACTGCCGTGAGCAGTACAAGGCAGAAAATGGAATTTTGTTGCTTCGCGCGTCGCTCAACCGATCGATGTGAGTATTCCGCGACTTTCTCGATTGAATTCACACATGTTTATGCTTGTTTATTGATCCTTGGGACTTTAGCAAACTCCAACAATGGTATCATGAGCAAGGAAAAGCATGAAATATTTTAGGGCTTAAAATTTGGGTAAACTTGTGTTTGAGCATGATTAATGAAATTTGATGAATTAGTATGCTTAAATGTGTTTTAATTGAAGATTGATTGGATCAATTTGTTGAAATTGTGTTTGGAACAAATTTCCCCAATTTTTTGGTGTTGGCCGAATATATGCCTATTTGTCTTGGTGATATTTTTATTTTTGATCATTGGATGTGTTGGAAATCATTCGGGATGTTGATTTAATGTCGATTGTGGAATTAATTGGATTGAATTCGAATCGGACATAAAATCCCCAATATTGTCGAGACATAAAGAAGCATGAATGGGTTTGATTTTAATTAATTGTGTTGGACATGATTTAATATTAATAACATGATTAATTGTACAAATTTGATGTTTTGGAAATATTGATTTGGGTAATTAATAATGCTATACACTTTAGGATAATTAAATGTGAAATTGGATTTTTTTGTGATTTAATTATTTGGGCCTTAAATTGGATTTGGGCTTGTTGTGTTGTTATTGGGCTTATTGGGCTTAGTTGTACTAAGTTGGGTTTAGGCTAAATTAGTTGGATCCAATTGGGCCCAAAACCGCTTCCATAAAGCCCAAATGCAAATTATGGACCTTTAAAGTTTAATTGGGCCTAAATTGATTTTTGGGCTTATGGGGTAACTCCCGGATTGGACTTTGGTTATTCGGTTTGACCCGAGTTGACCAAAAGTCAACGCCTTAGAAATTAATTAAAAGCCCATTGGACTTTAATTAAATTGACGTTGGATGTTAATCGGGCTTTGAGACCCGTAACAATTAAATTTGGAATTTAAATCGTAAAGGTTTATTATTAAAGTGTAATATTTAATTTGGAATTAAATAGCGAATTAGTATTAAATACAAATTGAATTGGATTTAATTTTGTAGTTTAATTTAATTCGAGAATTCGTACTTTGAGTACTTATTCGCAAAAAAACGAGTTTGACTCGAGCAAAATCAAATCGTTGTTTGAACATTGGATGGTCACTAATTATTAGATTAATTAATTTGATTAGATTGATTGATAACATGCTTGTGTGAATACATGGTTGCGATGCATGAATAATGTATATCGGATGGATATTAGATGGGTGGGACAATTTTAGAAATTGTTGTAATAATTTGATTTATTATTGGACATGTGAGTCCAGCCTTATTACCTCCTTATTCTTTGTATTCTCTTCTCACCTATTCCCCTCAATGTAAATGAGGTTTCTTTAGAAGTGTAGTGTAATGGGTAGAAGCAAATACATGTGCTAACGGGAGAGAGAAAGAGAGAGATTTGATCTAGGATCAATGTGTAAAGTATCCATCCGTATATCATTATTATTTATTTATACGCGCTTTATTATGTGTTTAGAATGCATGTTTAAGGGTGTATGATGATGAGACCTTAACAAAGATAATAAATTGGTTGCCAATTTGCACTCGAAAAACCCTCGCAAAATATTAAGTGTTTTTCCTTCCATTGAATGATTCTCACTCAAGATTCGAGACTGGCATTGGCTTGTTGGCCAAATTCAAGGCCTTTGTCCATCGAGGATGTGTTTGAATCACGAGAGCATTGTTCTATATCAGTGTCTTGTCCAAGTTGTGGTTTGTTGGCCAAAGTCAAGACCATTTCTTGTCCATCGACATTGATTACGAAGCTTTCCATGGTCAATGGGTCGCGCTTAACTGGGATCACTAAGTTTGTTGTGCCAAAGCCAAGGCTTAGTTGATTCAGAGGAAAAAGGTTAGGTACTACATTGGATGTATTGGCATATATAAGATATATGTTTCGGACTTGGATGTCCCCCTACCGGATCTAGGAATTGGATTGGATCCAATCGATCTTAGAGATCTACCTAGTTAATTATCATACAATTTGTTGGCCAAAGTCAAGATTGTGTGATATTTAACGGGATCCTAGCCCACTAGGAAACACGGTTTCCCGAGTACTCGACAGAGGGTTAGAGGGTCGCCGAAAAATAATGGGTGGCAAGAATTGAATTTGCAATATTCGTTTAATTACTTGCCATACGCGCTCAATCAAATATCATTCGTCAAATATATTAAATGTTAGTTGGACTAATATTTAAATTGTTGTTTTAATTAATAGTTGGACTATATTCAAACTATTCATTTATAGTTGGTTATATAATTGGATTATAGTAATCAATATATTTGATTTAATTAAATTTATAGTTGATTAAATAGTTGGACTATTGTAATCATTATAATAAATAGTACCAAAATCGTTGATTAAATAGTTGGACTATTAAAATCAAGATAAATTGAAAGATTGACATTTAAAACATAATCCTAGGGAAAATGTATTTAAATAGTTTAATTTTTCAAATTGGGAATAATTTTCTGTATGGTCCTGGAAAATAATAAGTTACTTTATTTGATAAAATAACATATTAGGCCTAAGCCCGGAGTTAAGCAAATAGTATAGCATAATCATTGGAAGATTTAAGTGATGATAACTTTAGTGCTTAATCCATTAAGCTTGTCGCAGTAGACTCCTTAATTTCTTAATCAAAAATAAGGATTAGATCCTTAAAGTATGATATAGAAATTGAAGGATCTTCATAAATCTATACTTAGATTTTAGAAGTATTAAATTGCAATAAATAACTCCTGGAGAGCTAATGACTATTCTCAAGGAGATAAAGTCAAAATTTGCAATAAGGGAAGTAGCGCAAGGCGCACTTTACTTCGATATTCTAGAAGGCCAAGGCTTGGCCAAAGGCTTCTAGAGTATTGAAAAGGGCAAAGGCAAAATCATTATAGTCTTCTGGGAAGATAAAGGACATATCCTAAAATGTCTGCCTAAATGTGGCAAACGGGATCGCGGAAGCGTGACTGCCGTTTGGACAAAGCAGACATGAAGGAATTGAAGAATGAGCAAGGCTCCGACTTCAAATGTGTTTGTCATAATATATTCACTACTAGTATTAAAATTGGATTTTAGATACTTACTGTGATACATATATATATATATATATATTGATGTTCATAATCTGTTATGAACAGGATACTGACTTCAATTGAGATTAATCTGCGAATTGGAAACTGGACGAAAGTCGCTGTTTTGACCGTAGATACCTATGTTTAGGAACTACCTTCGGGTACGTACTTGAATTAGGAAACTGTTATAATGTAACTAGTTTGACTAGATACATTATCTATATATCAGTGTTTAACCCGCTGCGGGTGAACCTTTATATTCTAGAACACTAAAGTGTTTTATTTTATAAAGATGATATTGAGATATACACATTAGATATGAATAACAACATTTATATTTTGAATATAAATAAAATCTCAAACATATAACATGACAAACAAACAGCTCAAACTGATTTGATCAGAAAAAACTGTTGTGGCATTGTTGTCTGGGACACAATAAAACAGGAATCGTATATCCACACTTTTGAAGAGTCGATACTATGACTGATTTGATCCCATTCAAATAAAGTCTACGAATCTAGTTTATTGGGCAATGTGCCTATAACACTATTTACTTGGTAAAAGTGTAAATGCCACTGATCTGTTAGCCCTAATTCATAGTGAAACAAGTGGGCCCATGTCTAGCTAGGCTAGAGGTGGATATGAATATTTCGTGACCTATACGGATGTGGCATCGCGTTATGGTTATGTGTTCCTTTTGGAACACAAATCGGAAAATTTTAAAGTTTTGACACGAAATAGACGAACAGATCGGCTAAAGTATTAAACTGTCACGGTAAGACCGTAATGGAAAATACTTAAGCAATAAGTTTCTAATATACTTGAAAGAGTATAATATTCTTTTAATGAGGACTCATCCCGGAACACGTCAAAGTGACGGTGTGTCCGAACCGAGTTACCGAATTTTGTTGGACATGATAAGGTTAATCATGAGTCGCTCTGAGCTACCATTTCCTTCAACGGATAAGCATAAACAGTGCAAAACTTATTTAGAATAAGGTTCCATAAAAATCTGTTTGACAGACTTCATATTAGATATGAACGGGAAAGAAACATGGTTTCACATTCCTGATAATTTGGGAATGCAAGGCATATGTTTGGCTGATTCCAAACTAAAACCCAAATTGGATAAGTGCCAATTGTAGGTTATCCTAGGGATACCATAAGTATAGTACTTATACAACTCATATGAGAACAATTAGATTGTTGCTCGCCATGTGGTTTTCCTAAGAGGAATACCGATATGCAGTGGTAAGTGGGAGGATAGTAAAACTCGATGAAAATTGGAGTAATATTATTCCAGACACTGAATCCTTAATGGAACACAAATAGTTATCAAGGATGAAACTATACCATAATCTTTGAATACACTGTTGGGGTTGGTGCTCAGAGCGCCAATTCCCAGTTGTATTTCTGTTAAATACTTCTGTAAAA